>ML813227.1:0-24435 GCA_009831015.1 Picea engelmannii
AATTGTAATATTTGAAAGAGAAATTTGTTTAATTAATTTCAAATTTAGTCATTAGTTTTTCATTCTTAATGATTTTGATGAAGATTTGATATCTACTTTTTAATTTTGTTTTAAATTAAAAGTTGAAATATGTTTTGAACGGATTTTAAAATATATATATTTTTTAATATGATTACAAGAAATACTTTTTGAACGGATTTTAAAATATATTATTTTAAATATGATTAAATTTAAAAAAATATTTTAATAACTACTTTTAATAATAATTTTTTTCATTTTTATAAAATATTTAATTAATTTAATATACTAAAAGTTATATACAAATTGAAAGTATACAATAAAATTTTACAATTCAAATTTTAAATTCATCTAACATCATCTCACTCTATAATTATATCATCAAATAACTTTGAAAAGAGAGAAGCTCATGTGTTCATCATGTTGATCTTAAATTAATTGAAACGATCTATGTTACGAGGAAAATCTCTCTATGGCATGAGGTAAATCACAGCAGATAAAAATGATTACAGAAATCAACTCTAATCTCAAGTATTCTATATAAACAAATATGCTAACAAGACAAGATAAAGAGCCTACCTCATCCAGACATTCGATGAAGTCCACCATTGAGCACTTGACTAAAAGCAATATACCTACACCTTGTCTTCAATAACCAAGAAACGCAAGCATATGGTGATGATATATAAAGTTAGCACATTCAATAGCATAGTCCATCAATATTCATAACAAATATGACCATAGAATATCAATTCAAATATTTGCAAGACATTAATTGGACGAGAAAAGAGTATTTCTATTAAAATGTAATCAGCATAAGTGAATGAATTACAAACTTTCGTGTCGGCAAGGTTCGGAACCGAGAAACTAAGTCCCTTCCAGTTGGGCCTCCACCACTTCAATCCTCCACCAAAGGCAAGCTCATATAAGAGAGACAATGAGGTTCTCAATCAAATAGGGAAGAGCTTGAGGGTTGAACAATGTGTTCAGACTTAAAAGGATAAAGGAATGCAGACTCAATATGAAGTGAATAATTTCTCCAGAGTAACTTTTCTCTCAAAGTTTAATTCTTCTCCTCTTTTTCACAGCTTGGATAGGGCCCATTTATAGCCTTCAAATGGAACTGAAGGGTCGAGTTGAAACATTTCCAATACACGGAAGGTTAAGGATCATGGATCTCATGACGTGACATGGAAACCTGACACTATTTTTTTAATTTGGGCACAAAACTTGATGTACACGGGTTGTAATGGTGAGACCTGTGTACACGCATACTATATAACTGTTAAAGCACGTATATGTGGAAAAATATTGTTTTTAGCTCTGGGAACTGCAAAAATGGACTTCAAGTCTGCATAGGGAAATGGAAAAAGGCCTTCTGATCAAATTTGCATAGGGTGAGGAGAATCTTGCTATAACAGATGCCCCCTAATGTGTGAGGTTAGAGGAGTATCTGCGATGGCCAAAATACATTATAATACCCAGAAGTGGAAAAATGGAGACCCAGCTGGATGAACTAGTTGCTCATGAGAATATTACAATCTATACTGACTTTGTGCACATGGCTGCCAATTTGAATTACACTGCAAATTCATGTGAAAATATACCAAATAGTTTTTCATGGCCATGAATAGGCAATAGAAAGGTTGCTACATGCCAAAGGTTGTCCTAGTCACGAACAAGGCCTAGTAAAACTAGCCTCAAAATCAATCTTAAGATATATGTATACGATGGATTACAATCTGATCTCCCATGGTCACTGAAGTCACATGGGTACTAGTCCAATGAAAGATAGCAACAACTCAGGAAAGTTGTGACTACGAACTGATGTCTTCGGGTATTCTACACGATCCACCAAAGGTGCAAGTCTACATTATGTGAATAAAGGAGTTGAGGTCGAACAAAATGAGACTTCGTTTGAATACTGGTCATTAAGGTATACAGTTAAAAAACGTGAGACAACCTACCGATAATGAAAGTAGGTATCAAGGCACCGAGTACATTCTTACAAGCGTGAATAAAGGAGTTGAGTTTGAACACTTGAAGAATCCATTGATTAGGAGAAATTGATGTATTCCTAACTGTCGATGGAGAGAGAACCTACCACTAATGAATGCAAGCCTCTAGGTACTCATAGGACTCTGGGTCTCGTTTCCAGAAAAGATGGGTTGAAGTCGACGGAAGGAGACCCGCTGAAAGGAGAGCATTGAGGCATCTCTCATCATTCAGCATGAGGTACAAAGAAGGAGCTTGATGATTTGGAGGAAATCGGATGAAGAACATGTTCATGAACCAACAAACCTGTGCATCTTTCACATGTGCCAGATGCAAGCAGTACACAAAAAAGACCCTTTGAATAGCAGCCAATAAGGAAAACTGTTGACAAAGGCGAGGAAACCACCAATAAGGATAATGGCATCCAAGACACTGCATGAATCCAAATGTGTGAATAGATTTCTTTTCGTTGAACATAAGGGAAACCCCCCAGTCAGTGACCAATAATGAAATGTCGACTGTTGGGTTCAAGGTTACCTACCAATGATGAAAGTAGGACCAAGGTGCACAATAGGAATACAACTTCAGGTAACTCTGAGACGCACTAAGGGTATGGCCGACAAGCAAAGTCAAGAGTTCTGAGGAATGGTCAACACATGTTGATAGACATCCTTTGAACAGGAGCATGAGACATATGGAAGACTCTGGCAGCATAGATTCAATAATGAAACTTTGTGATGCAGGAGGCACCAATCAAACTCTCCATAGGGATTGGAAGAGTAACTAGTCATGGGAGTAAACTCTAAGTAACGAGCTTAGCTTCTTAAAGTCATGCTAAACCCAAAATTTTGATGACAAGTGGACTCAAAAGTTTGTGCTCTGTTCAAAGGCGACATGGTTGTTTCCAATATAAGATAATATTATTTTCTCGTCTGTTGTTTTTTAGTTTTTCATAGTCAAATGAATGCTATGATACAAAGGAGGAAGCAAGTGTCGCAAGTAAGCAAATAGTTCCAGCAGTGGAACATGCCTATGCTCAATGCAAGGAGGTGCATGTAGGACATGGACACTTAGGGGAATGTTTCCTCTTGGGTATAGGGTGTCAAGCTGCAAAGGATATAAACAAAGCTCTTCTTGGTTGATGATGCAAACTACTAAGGTGATAGGATTATAATGCAAAATCGAGAACCGACAATAGGCTCAATATTGCAAGAAAGAGAATAATATGCAATTACAACTTAATGCCAAAAAATGTCCTTTTTTGTAATCTTAGTCTACTTGGTTAATGGTCTCAGGAGTAATTGTAAACAGAATTTCACCATTGTGAGATGCAATGGCTCTTTGGCTTGGAAGATAAATAGCTTGGCATTTAAGGATGAATTCAGGGAAAGGGTAAGTATGGGGAAACTTGTAGAGGGGTAAATTGGATTCCCAGAGTCCAATTTTGTCACTCTAGTAAAGTAAATTATCCTTCATCCAGAAGTGTAATTTGAATAAATCGAATTTACACTTAGGCTCTACAACTTTATAATCCATGTCTGCCAGAGGAATGTGGTCAAGGTCAATTAGAGGGGGAACCATTGGATTTTCAGAGGCATCGACAAACTTGGCTTTGGGAGCCATAATTGAAAAACTAGCAATAGAATAGGTTAGAAATGTTGTAAGTACCGGGAAAATAGATCGCCAGTTGAAGGTAAGTGATGGCAGTGGTAGTCTGGTAGTAAGCTTTGCTCGGTCTTCATGGGTTCTCAATCAGCAAATAGTGTAACAGGGGGGGGAACGGGGGGTTTTTGTATGTGCATGGATATATGTTAGGGCGCAGGACTGTTACGGGACAACTAACGGTCATAGGGAAGGATTTAATTGGCTAACAGATAGGAGGTGTGGGGACAGGTGTCGTGTAGAGAGAGGTGGAGTAGCAAGGGAATGGGTGGTATCGGGAGTGAGTTAGGAGGATTTCAGAGGGGGTAGTAGGTGGTTTGTGATGGTCGAAGGGGGGGATCCAAAACGATGAGGGAATGCCACGTTAGGTGGGGTCGGGATGGTGAAAAAGAACTTTTCAGACCCCCTCCATTGATAAAGGTATGTAGGTCGGGGGGGGGTGAAAACAAATGAGGGTCGTCGATTGGGAAAAGGAATAATGTCGTCAAGGAAGATCTGTGCGGAATTTATGCGCTACAAGACAAACGATCTTGTCAATTTTCCAACTTTGGTTAAAACATATGTGCCATAAAGGAAAATATTTTCTTTTGAAACCTTTACATTCTCATTTTATTTTTCCTATACTAATCTAACTTATTTTCATCAACTTAGGGTGCATTTTAATGTGCATACCTTGTTTAATTTTCTCTGAAGGGAAAATTTATCTAACCTATATTCTATCCTATGCATCTAACTAATTAATCCAGTGTAAACATTTGGATTAATTTCTTCCTCTACCTAACTATTTTATCCAAGATTAAAAAGTTTGGATAAAATTATTCTCTAACCTAACAACAGAAATTGAAAATTGTTTGATCATGATTAAACTGTATGATTAAAACAAGGATCTAGGAATGTGGCATTCAAATTTGCAGCAATTTCACACTTATTTTTCTTTTCATGGGGTTTTCTTTTTTTCTTTTTTTTCTCCTTTTTTCTTTTCTTTTCTTTGCTACCGTCTTTTCATTTACATTATTTTTTTATATTTTTCTTTTACTTTTGGAAATCATTTGCAGAATGTAATATTATTTACAATATAAAATCACTGAAAGAAAAATATTCAATCACCATTTGATACTATGAACTATAGGACTCTAACATGACGCAGACCTGGGTCTACAACAGTTGGACAAACTTCCACGACATCGACGGAGGCACCGGGGGGATGAGCCAGTGGGAGGGGATGCTGATAGAGTGCTTCAAAATGTGCAAGGCAACCTGTCTCGTTTGACGCAAAGGATTCCCATGGTTCAGGTAGAGGATCTGCAGGAGGCGATGCAGTGGCAAGTGGTAGGTGTGCCCTATGCTTGGGTATGACTCTTTCGGCGTCTCTCAAATGCCATAGTATGTTATCATGACACACATCCGACGCCACAGGTGTAGATGTCATGATTATTGTATGATCGGTCGTATATGTATTTTGAGGGTGTGAGCCCCAATTTTGTACTATAACACCATATTTTTTAGAGAGATGAAATATATTAAAACAGTAATCTTCGACTTTACTTATATTACAATGTGTACATTGATGAAAGTGTTTTATTTGATTTATTTATGTGACAAATGCCAATCTAAAACAAAATTAGCATATGGATCAGATACATAATTAGAACTTCTAGGTACATGACGATAAGTAATAAAATCAAAATGTAATTCCAAAAGTCGTACCCATAAGAATCGTTGGAGTAGAGTAGGGTCTCACACACGGTAACTTTTGTTCAATTGACATTCTACTAACTTGGAGTCCAAGCGAACTTCTAAAGAGTGAATACCATGTGAGATGGCATCGCACAAAAGTTATATAACGGTGCTATATTCGGCCACATTATTCGTGGATGGCCCTAGGAAAACGCCACCTGAAGACACCAGTAGACCCTTGGGTGAGTAAACAACCCAAGCAGCGGAAGCCAAGTTCTGTGTATGACGACTGGCCCCATCTACGAATCTTAAGTAGACCGAAGACTCCATTGACATTTGCCAACCAAGGGAAAACTCGATAAGCAAGCTAAAGATAAAAAAGAGGGAAAAGATATATACATTAAAATACATTAGTATACAAAGAGTTATGCCCAATATTGGGGCTTAAGTATAATATCTTTTCAAGTAGTTCCCATTCCTGGGCTCATCCAACATATTCCCTTCGTAACCTTCTAATTCATAGGCTCCTTTTTCTAAGACACGTCGCACGATATAGGGACCGTGCCACATGGGTTTAAACTTTCCTGCCCCCTATGATTCTTTGGCTTGGTTGTACAGAAGGACCAAGTCACCCTCAGTTTACTGTCAAGGATAGACAAACTTATCATATTATACCTTGACACGTCGTTTATTCGCTTCGATAGCCGAGGAGACGTCTCGACGTTGCTCGTCTAGACTCTCTAGGTGTACGAGGCATTGTTCGAGATTGGAATTGTCAGATAGGATTGCAAATGCCAATATAAGAGAATGGATTTCGCATTCAATAGGTAGGATCTACTCCACATCGTGCACTAACTGGAAAGGAGAAAAAATGGTGGAAGTCTTAACCAAGGTTCGGTATGCCCAAAGTACTGGATAAAGCATGATATGGCAGTCAGATTTTTCTATGGCTGGCAACTTTTTGTAAAATGGTCTTGAGAGACATGTTCACGGCCTCTACTTTTCCATTTTCCCAGGGGTAGTAAGGGAAGAATGACCATGTTTAAACCCCAGTTTCAATGCTAATTATTTCATCATTTCGTTCTGAAAGTGACTACCATGATTAGTGACAATCTCACTCGGGATTCCAAACCTGTCTATAATTTGATTGAGAACGAAGAAAGAAGCAGTCTTACCATCGGATTTAACTGTAGGCATGACCTCAGCCTACTTAGTAAAGTAGTCTATGGCCATGATAATGTGTCGATTCCCCCCAGCCAAAGTTGGGTTGCAATCCACAAAATCCACCCCCCACTTGGTAAAGGGACCAACAGTAACGACTGGATGGAGAGGGGTTGGATGAGAGCGCATCTTCCGAGTGAACACTCGGTAGGGGTGAAACTTCTTAATCACTTTGACACAGTCTTTAAAAACAGATGGCAAAAAATAATCGGCTCGCAAAAATTTCTAGGTTGTCGCAAGCCCGGATAAATGACCACCACAAGCCCCACTGTGGAGTTGTTCAGAATAGACTCAGCTTCTTTTTTATTCAAGCAACGATGCAAGATACTATCTACTCCTTGACGAGACAAAGTGTCGCCGACGATAAGGTAATTCTTAGTTTGGTATCGTATACACTGTCGGTCATCTCTCGAGAGATGTTGAGGTAAATTCAAAGTTTGATGATAGACAACAATATATCCATACCGGGGGTCTGACGACGAGACAAGGAAAATGTGTTCATCCACAAATGAATCAACATGAATAACATTGTCATCTAACCGAGGGAATTTGGATATTAACTCTGCAAAAACTAGCGATTTATTGGACTTCGCAGAAGCGAAATCGAGGTCAAATTATTGTAAAATGACAATCCATTTATTGTATTTTCCCCCTATGATACATCGAGTAAGGACATATTGAAGTAGATTGACATCGGTAACCATAGTAGTTTTTCAAAGCAATATATAGTTCCGTGATCATTGAAATTTGTGGACGGCAGCCAAAGCTAGATTTTTGACATGAGAATATTTAATTTCGGTGCCAACTAATTTTCGACTAAGATAGTAAATGATGTGCTCAAGGAGCTCATCATCCTCCTGAACCAACACCATACCAATCATCTCTTCGGATGCGGCGATATAAATCAAGTAATCTCTACTGTAGTCTGGAGACTTTAGCAGAGGCATCGATACCAAGGATTTCTTCAAAGGATTGAAGGATTCCTGGGCTCGCTCATTCCAGATAAAAGGAGTGTCCTTCTTTAAGAGATGCATGAAACCCTTAGTAATATTGTCATAGTTCACTATAAACCGTAGTAAAAATTTAGCTTTCCCATGTAAACCTTGAAGTTGACAAATAGTATGTGGGGGAGGCAATTGAAGCATTGCCTCAACCTTTAACAGATACACCATGATCCTTGTCTCAAAGACTAAAAATCCTAGAATTTGACATGACCTAACATGAAAGATGCATTTATGATGGTTCAAACGGATGTAGTAATGGTGACATCTTTCAAAAACTAGTCGAAGGTGTCTAGAGTGATCCACTCCCTTACGAGAGTGAGCTGTAAGATCGTCGAGATAGTCTTCAACTAAATTCTTGAGATCGTGAAATGTGAAGATCATAGCTCGTTGGAAGGTTACTCTAACATTCTTAAGGCCGAAAGGCATCTTTAAATATGTGAATGTACCCCAAGGACAAATAAATGTCATCTTATGTTGGTCCTCGGGCTTAATTTGAATTTGGTTATAGCCTGAAAATCCATCCATAAAAGAAAAATCTTCGCTTCCCGCACATTCATCGAGAATATGATCAATGAAGGGTGTCGAGAAGTTGTCTTTGGGACAGGCCTTATTCAGGTCACGAAAATCCATGCATACACGGATGGTTCCTTGTTTTTTATTCACAGGAATGGGATTGGATACCCATTTAGTCAAGGGAACCGAGTAGATAAAGCCAGCGTTAAGCATTTTTTCTACCTTTGCCTTAATAGCGGGGGCATTCCTAGGATTGACAACTCTAGGATTGAGAGATACTCTCCATGTTTCCTTCGTCATAAATGTCCTGGGTATCAAGTGGAACTATGGCATGATAGACTATCTCGCTCAAGGTAGATCTAAAATCATCTTGTTCGATTCTAGAAAGCTCTGGGAGAAAATAAGAGTGATGGTGCATATCATCCCATGGCCTGTTAGAACCATTCATGGCTTCTACGATTTCTTCATCCGAGGGTAAAGTATCGTCGAGGCAGTCATGTGAACAAGACGATGAAGTGGCCCATACGGGCTCGAGAAGAAGATCTTCCTCATCCCTCTATGAGGTAACAGGATCCGGATCAATGGAAGAGTCAAGAACAACCTAATACGCTATCTTCGTTGTCGATAGTGGCATATCCATTCCATTATGTAACTGACCTTTACAAGATGCAGTCGAGGAAGGTAGGGTCCAAGGATCATTAAAATACGAAGTGCGGAAAGGAATGGACTGCATTGACGAATCAGAACTACTAGACATGGCGTAAATATGATGAACTGATGTCATGAAGTCGAAGCTACCCATAAGGGATGAATACATCCCGACACCGATATTCTCAGTTGTCGGTTGAGAATTTTCGATCATGGGGATCGATGGTCCAACCGATGCATTGGGGCTAGCATACGCAAAGGAAAACTAGTCGATTGTCACAATATTCCCATCATGAGGAAAGAAAAGAGTACGAAAGATGGACGATACAATTGCAGTCATAACATAAATCCAATTCCATCCTAGTAACAAGTTATAGTCAAGGGGCGCATCAACCACCTCGACATCCACATCCATCGTCTTCCCACCTAACTGGACCGGGAAGGCAGGAAGAATACCATGAGGGAGGAAAGAATGACTATCAAAAGCAGTCAACATGTTCAGACATTGGGAAAGGGTAAGAGAGTCGAGGGCTTTCCAATAGACCAGGGACATCACACATGTTGCAACGCCTTCATCAACAACATTGTGTTTGATGGTATACTTTGAGTAACCCAAGTGGATTTGGAATGCCACATGGTAAGGAAAGCAAGGCTTCACATCCATGATGTCAAATTTGATAACTTTAGAGCCACAAGGAACTACAACTCCTAGCGCAGATAACAAGGCATTCCTCTATGAAGGACACGTCTGGAGTACCTCCAGAGCCGACATCACACAAGGGGTTTGACCTAGATCCTCAATAATAGAGTAATTATGGGCGACTCTAGCATTAGGATTGTGGGTAGAGTGCTTGAGTACTCCTTTCCGAATATGAGGCGGGGGCTCTGGTTTTTTGATCTATAAAGACATCTCCAAAGGAGGGGTAGACTCTATACCAAGTACAGTCTGTGAAGAAATGTAATCGTGAGACCAAGTGGCTACATTAACCTCGGACTTAACCATATTGATGCATAGATGGTCATCATCTTGTGTCAGTGGGTTTTGACTCCAACTCACAGCATTTCCAACATTCAAGGAGCTTGAGGCCATGTGTTGATTATGTGGAAAAGGATTAGTCAGCATAGCAGGTGGGAGAGATAAAAGCCTCACAGCTTCCGCAAGTTTGGGGCACAAGTGGATAAGATGATTGTATGTACAAAGCTTGCAGGGAAACTTCACCTTCTTCCTTTCTTTCTTGCCCTCACCAGCATTTTTATTCGACTTCTCATTATTATCATTGTCCTTGGGTTTAATATTATTCTTCCCACCCTTACGATTGTTACCACGTCCTTTCTTTTTATTCCCACCTGGTTGTTGGTTACCATTCGGGTTGTTCGATGATTGCAAAGAATGTACATCTGCCGACTGAGTGGGAGTGGCAGACACAGATAAAGTTGTCCCTCCTACATACTAGTTTAGAGACAACCCTTTCAAGTAGCTTGTCACCAAGTTTGCAAATTTCACATTGGAAGAGCCTACAATGCCATCAGCATGAGGCTCGGGATTTTGTCTAGGGTCATATTTTGACCTTGGTACGTCTGGAAGAATCTCGTATAACATCCTAGACTGATCATATATAATATCTAATTGTTGGGCTTTAAAAATCGCTTCTTCCTTAGATGTAACCCAGGATGTAGAAACATCCTTCGAAATATAAGGTTGTAGAGACTTAAGGAACCAATCTAGCAGGAATTATGAAGGTATGTAAGCCTTGATCAACCTCTTCTGTCTATGCCTCTCTTGGATGTGATCTGAGATATGGGTGGTTTTTTCCTAACGGAAGGCCGACAGAAGTTCTATGCCAGCATCGTAACGAACCGTCAATTGGAAGTGGTTGAGGAAGACTAAAACCATCTAATTAAAAGTTTCATATGTCCCCCCTTGTAGCTCTATATACCATTTCTCAGTGACCCCCATGAGGGTGCGTTGAAATAATATTAAACAAATAGAATCGTCATTAAGGGAGTTCGAAGAGCACCAAAGGTGAAAAGTAGTGATGTGATCATTAGGATCCTCACCAGTCTTGCCTTCGAATTTCATAATATCTGAAGGAAGATTGGTGGGGATGAGGGGCCATGTCGAATCATGACACACAGGGTCATTCATTAATCTAAACAAGTATGGCAGATTGAAAGTGGCTAGAAAAGGGAGACGGGGTTGCGGCATTTGGCCCCAAGCTCCCGAGAAAGAGTGTTGTTGAGGACTCGCAGCCCATCCAGGGTTCTGGTATGCACCATGGCCCTGTCCGGTATTGTAATAACTTTCTCTGAACTGATTCATGAAGGTTTGGCTGGGCACTATTCCAGTAGGAATGTTATGATGAGGGTTGTAAAAATTGCCTCCAACCGGAGTGGCTCCAGGTTGGGGGTTGCCCAAGGTATGAAACTGACCTCCTCTAGGTGTGAATCCGGAGGATATAGATGGATTCCTCATGCCAAACATGTTGGTCGAAATCAGTACAAAGGAGTTAGGTGTAAATGACAGACCGTAAGCAACAGCTTGTCTACCAGGTTGACCACTCCATCTAGGAGAATTAGGACTAGGATTAGACCTAAGGTGAAAAGGAGGAAGGCCTCCAACTGTAGGAGTCATTTGTGGGATATGAGCACTAACAAATGAAAATGAAGTATGTGAAGGAGTCATGTCCCCAAGTCCAATACTAGTATTTGGATTAGATGTTGGGATGGAGGGTGAAAATTTCGATGTGAAATTCAACATACCATAAGAAAAAGGGTTAGAGGTTGTAGGGATGGACTGAATATTGTAGCCCGGCAAGTGACATAGGGACTCAAAAGGGTTCATGGCTATAGGTTGAATATTCACTATAGGACGGATAGGAGTGATGATAGGAACCTCCAGCACTACAACCATAGTGGTTGAAGGTGTCGAAGGAGTGTCATTAACTATAGTGGGTATGGGAGTTGAAGGACTCCTAGTATCTTTCTGACTCGATTCAGTACTCATCCTTGTATGATCACAAGTCTGGTAAGTGGAGGTGTGTGTACCACATTTGATAAATTTACACCTTTTAGAAGGAAAATACTCAAGATGTGATGGTAATCATAACAAGCAGCGAGACCTATGGGGAAGTTGTTCTAGCTCCACGATGACTCAAGACTTGAGACATAAAAACAAATCCTAAGGCCAACTAGTAATCAAATAGCACACCAAAATAAACAAAAGGACAATATGCACACAAATAGGATAAAGTGGTTGAAAGGGGCCTTCCGCCCTAAAGTAGGTATGCCTCGCCCAAGAGGGGCCTGAGACTCCCTGCAAAAGATCGGATCTATTAGAATCAGTTATAAGGGCTCTCATGGGCTTAACAACCAGTCAGTCAGATCCCACCGGAGAGGTAACCCTCCATAAAGGTTGTGTGTTGCATGACCCTTATCTGACCAAGGGTACCTGCAAAATAACCCCTGCAAGTAACCTATGTGGTACCTATGTCAAGCAACTAAGAAACCACAATATAACTGATGCGCAGGCAAAGAGTCGTAAGTTAGGTCCACCGTATGGGCAAGGCAACAAATCCCGAAACCTCAAAAGCACTGGCTCTCACAGAGGTAAAGGTACTAGAAAGATCCCCATATACGAATAGATTCCCATAAATATATTTGACGCTAAGAAGGTATTGGGGGGATATACCCTCAACCAACCTCATGCGACCTCATGCTTAACTCTGGTCTAAGCGGAGCCTCCTGACGTCACCAATTATACAATGGATTTCACCACTCCCTTAGTCAGACACATATGTTGATTTAATAGCCTTGGAGAAGTTTACTCACAAAATCTTAATCCAAGGCTCTAAATCCTAAGCTAGTTTGTGCACCCTAGAAAATAAAATCGTTTCTAATCAATTTTAAATTATCAGCATTGCTTTTAGTGGCCTTGCTTACTCAAAAAGGTGCGGTAGTGAAACTGATGGTGTTATGACTCAACAAGTAAAATAAATGAATATGAATAAAATGCAAAGTCCTAACTTCAATTCCAAATATGATAAGCTTTTCAAAATGCAATTTTCAATTTAATTCTGCAATTCAAAATAAAATGAAATCTTTCCATACATGTACTAAGATCAACGATAAGAACCCAAAAGATCAAATGCCAACAATGCAAAATGCTTAATATTTTTTTATTTTCAATATAAAAGAATGAAAATGCAAGGACTGAACATCAGCTTGATATAAAGATTCTACTAAATGCAATCAGAAACAAACCAAGTAGGATATCAAGAAGAAAACACCCAACGCAAGATGTGGGGAAAATCATTGAAAAGGATGATGAGAAAGGCACCGCCCGAAACTTCAACCACAGAAAGGTTTCCTATCACTCTGTAGGCACTTAACAGTCATAACAGAGACCTAAGAAGACTTAACAACCATCAAAAATTACCCAGCAAACATCAAACTCAGCAACCAAGCACAAAAGAAAGATGGACGCGATTTTTCAAGAGAAAATCATGTATATACGCCTCTTGCAAAAGGACATCACGCATATGTACACGACTGACAGGTAAAAACCCGCGTATATGTATTAAAACACTGACAGGTCAAGGATCAGGCTAAGAAACTTAGACTCAAAATGAACAGAGGTTTTCAAGCAATCAGATGACAAGAAACTCAATATAAATGAGATCAATCCAAGGAGAAAAACACTCCCAACCCCAAAAAGAAGATTCATCCCCAGTATGGTCGCCAATTCTGTTACAAGGAAAATATCTCTATGGCATGGGGTAAACCACAACAGATGGAAATGAATGCAGAAATCAACTCTAATCTCAAGTATGCTATATAAAAAATTATGCTAACAAGACAAGATAAAGAGCCTACCTTGTCCAGACGTTCGATGAAGTCCACCATTGAGCACTTGACTCAAAGCGATATACATGCACCTTGTCCTCAACAACCAAGAAACGCAAGCATATGGTGATGATATATAAAGTTAGCACATTCAATAGCATAATCCATCAATATTTATAACAAATATGCCCATGGAATAACAATTCAAATATTTGCAAGACAGTAATTGGACGAGAAAAGAGTATTTCTATTAAAATGTAATTAGCTGAAGTGAATGAATTACAAACTTTTGTGTCGGCACAGTTCGGAACCAAGAAACTAAGTCCCTTCCAGTTGGGCCTCCACCACTTCAATCCTCCACCAAAGGCAAGCTCATATAAGAGAGACAATGAGGTTCTCAATCAAATAGGGAAGAGCTTGGGGGATGAACAATGTGTTCAGACTCAAAAGGATAAAGGGATGCAGACTCAATATGAAGTGAATAATTTCTCTAGAGTAATTTTTCTCTCAAAGTTGAATTCTTCTCCTCTTTTCCACAGCTTGGATAGGGCCCATTTATAGCCTTCAAATGGAACTGAAGAGTTGTTTTGGAACGTTTCCAGTATATGGAAGGTCAAGTATCATGGATCTCATGACGTGTCATGGAAACCCGACACCATTTTTAATTTGGGCACAAAGCCCGATGTACGCGGGTTGTAATGGTGCAACCTACGTATACACATACTGTATAACTGTTAGGGTGCGTATATGTGGAAAAATATTATTTTTAGCTCTGGGAACTGTAAAAAGGGAATTCAAGTATGCATAGGGAATAGGAAAAAGGCCTTCTGAGCAAATTTCCATAGGGTGACGCAAATCTTGCTATAAAAATCCCTTTAATATATTATAGATTTTAGTTTTTATATTTTTTTTGTTATTTTACATTTTAAAACTTCAAAATTTGTACACACTTTATTTCCATAAAGTCTTACATCAATCTATTTTACATTTTTTAACTTCAAATAAATTTTTATAGTAATTGAGTTATTTTTAATTAGAGTTTAATGATTGGATTTATTTTTTATTAAGTAAATATATTGATGTTTGAATTTTCTTGAGCCAATGTTTCTAGTGGACACTCTACTCATCATTTTTTAACTTGATTTTTCCTTGATAATGGGTTGAGCGTCCACTCGAAACATTGGATGTTTCTAAAAAGTTTTACATAGTTTATCTCCAGAAAGTTCAAGCATCATTGTGACTAACTATGAAAACCTACATACTTGTATATAAATATAGCGCTTATATATACTAGTATAAATCCATCTTGACTCTAGATTTATCATGGGTCAAGAGGGATCATATCTCTATAGGTACAGACCTTTCCTTGAGTTTTTTTTAATCTAAAAAGAGTTTTCCCCTCAAGGGACTTAATCCCTCTCCACACATAATAGATTCAAAGTTAAAACGGATTTCCACAAGTATATATACATGCCATGTGCGAAATCCATGTTGAGCACAGAAGGAATTATACATCTACTTCCTACTAAGCAACACATCATTTAAATGTTTTATCCATAAAAATATTTAATTTATGGTGGACACTGAAATATTATGTTTATGGTCAACATTGAAATATTTTTTTGTTATTAATATATTTTTAAATGTGAGTCTCTCTACATGATAGATACAAAGTTAAGTTAGATTTAAGTTGGTTATGTGTGTGTGTGTGTGTGTGTGTGCCACATGTCAACTCCATGTTGAGTATGGAAAGAAATACACATCTCCCTCATACCTCATATTGAGAAACACGACATTAAAATGTTTTAAACATAAAAAAAAAAAAGTATAGATCCATAATAAAATCACTAAGTGCAAGTCAGTTTGATCCATTAACCCTTCTCCTACTCCTTTTCAAGTATAGCTTCATAATAAAATCATCGAGTTTGAACCATCATTGTTTTATCATTGGGCAAGTGAGAACCACCACTAATATCAACAAGTGATATCTAGTTGTAACCTATCTCTGAGGTGAATATTATACATTTTCAGACATTCTACTGAAAAACAATGAAGTTACAAGTTTTTAGTTGAAACCTTTGAAAATTTACATAGTTCCAAACAAAAAAACCTATCACTTAATTCTTCCTTTGAATTTTTTTTAATAAGAAACCTATCACTGTATTGTTCACTTCCCTATTATTTTGCAAACTTCTATGTAAGAAACCATTTCACTTTGTTGTTCCTAAAAGGTCCATAATGTTTGTCGAGTTTGGGGTAGCATGTATGAAGACTCTAGATGGTGAAGGACAATGCAATTGCAATCACTATGCTACTCTATGTTGTAGTTTTCCTTTGCTTTTGACTTGTCTTGATCACCAATCCAAAATGGTGAACTATCATTCTAATTATGCGTCCATTTTATCGTCCATTGGCTATGCAATGAATGTTGTGTGGAAATCATATGTTTCAAATTAAAAAACAAACACGTTGAATTCATGCATGATCCAAATTAAGTAGTGAAGATTTTATCTTCAATCCAACTGATATGAATTTTTTTAATCCTAATCATAGTTTTAATTAAGAGGATAATGGTTTGAACGCTCCATCTATGCATGATAGCATAACCTTAACATACTTAAAAACCATAATGGTCTTAAAGGGTTATGGACCTAATCGGTTTAGAGAGTGATGGTCATTTTCTATTTTGACCATTATTGAAATGGAGAAATAGTTTTAAAATAATGATCAAAAGAGAAGTTGTAATATGTATGAAAAAAAATATAAATTAAATTGCAACTAGATACTCCAACTAGGTTATAGTATTGAGGATTTATGTATAGTGTTAAGGTTTAAATGTTTTTGGATACCATATAAATCCTCTGATAGCTTTAATGATTATTAGATGGGACATTTGGTATCTTGTGCATACTAGTGACTCGGTGAGCTTCAATGATGATCAAATGGGATAGTGGGTACATCTTGTGCATACTAGAGACTTGTTGAAATTGCCTCTAAGATGTTGTTGTTTAGTTGATGCCATTTACAACAACGTGTGGACCCTCAAGGGATAAGAAGGAGTGGAGTTAGGTGTAGAGCCAAGAGTGGGGCATGTGTTAGGAATAGAACATGTTCATTCGGTTTATGCATTTACCGCCACTTTTCCTTCTTGGGATCTCTAGGAGGCCACTAGTGAAATTAGGTGTCAGAAGTTGTTGAAGTTTATAGGATGGATAGGGCTCTATGATGGAGAGGATTGATGCCAACACCACACGTGTGGTTTCTCATAATGAAAAGAGGATTGAATGTAATATACATAGTCCAAATTGAAAGTGGTAGGGCCACATAATGTTCATTTTCATATGACGAGCATGGAAATTGAAAATCTCATTACAATCATCAAGATCCCTAATTAATGAATATAATCATATTTGTTAACCTCAAAATCTTTATTGTTGAAAACATATATAGGAAAAACATTATAAGCCAATTCGAAACGCATTAGAGGTAGCGATCTACTCGTTTACTCGGTAAACCAAATTGATCCATACCAAATCCACCATGAACCATCAGATCCATACAGTGAGAAATTATTGGCAAAAGTAGGAGGAGAGAACTCCAAACAAGCTAGTATGAAAACTACGATAGGAAACTTAAACAATAATGTATCTGGTGTCGGCCTTTGAATGTAAGCATTTTCTAGCATGAGCTCTATATATTGCAGGGGAAGGTGTAGGTGCAGGTTCTTTGCAGAGCCTACCCATTCCAAAACAAGGCAAAGGACAAGATCAGGAAACTCATTATTTTCCTAATAAGATAAATATAAAATTGACCACAATGATCGAGAAGATTGAGAACAATAATGTCAAACGGGAGAGGGTTTTATTTAAGGATGGAAGGTTTTATTGAAGGTAATAAAATCAGTGACTTTGAGCCCAAAAGATATAACATAGCATGAAATTAAATTACTAGGGATGATGGGCCAAACCCACAATCGATAAAATGAATTAATGGTCAAACATTCAATCATTATATAACAACAAATAGGATAGTGGATATATCTTGTGCGTGCTAATGACTCAATGAAATTCAATGATGATCAAATGGGATAGTGGGTATATCTTGTGCATACTAATGAGTCATTGAAACTGCCTCTAAGAAATTGATGTTTAGTTGCTTCCATTGATGACAACTTGCAGACCCTCAAGGAATAAAAAGGAGTGGAGTTAGGTGTAGAGACAAGACAAGGGCATGGGTTAGTAATAAAACATGGTCATTTTTTTCTATGCATTTATTACCACTTGTCCTTGTCAATCTCTCTAGGAGGCTTCCAACCAAGTTACCAGGCAAACCATCATGACTTATGTTCTAATCTCCTCTTGTTGTAAACCATTGAAAAAACTTTCTTTGAAAAGGGAATCAATCATACCCTCTATATGAATTGCTAATTAATCAAACATCTCTATAAATTCTTCAAAATAAACTCTCTTAAATGCAACATGACAATCCCGAAATTGAAGGTCATTTGGATGAGTACACGTAATATTGGAGGTTCGTCCAGAAAGAAATTTGGGAAGCGAGAAATGTTCACCTGATTATATATTGTATTCCATTATGTACAAGATCTTTCTTATGATGTTTGGCCAAATACCTCTCTGCATGAGTATTTACTTGATGAAGTCATTTCACTTTTATATCTTGTGTTAACCATACAACTGCCATTTTTATTAGTAATACATTTATGTTTGTATTGATATTAAAATATTAAAATATTTTACTTAAAGTGGACATTGAAATATTACTTTTTCTATTAATATTTTGTTTAAATGCCATGTGTCAACTCCAAGTTAAGAATGAAGGAATTACACATCTCTCTCATACTATGTAGTGATCGTGAGTAGCTAAATTGAATGGAAGAAGTGATGTATGCTAGGGTTTTGTAGGGTTCTGGGCCTATCATTCTCATATTTGACACTACCTCATGATAGATAGTCGCCTCGCCAGTTATAGATGTCAAGGTAGACACATAGAGATTATGACATCTAGAAAACAAGTTAGTGGATGACCCCTTGGATGGTCGACTGATCTAGTCCTTGCCAAAATATGGAGGGTTCTGGCACACACTCGACCAACCACTAGAGAAAGACACCCTACAAGTACTGTGTACAATCATCATGGATCTAGGTAACACATGCTTCATGAGTTGGAAGGGACATATTTACCTCTCCTTGATCCTAATACTTCTCAGAACACCATAAACCCAAGGTTTTTCGATGGAAAATCTACACTAGATATCGCATATACCTTTTTAGTATATTCACTTGTTGAAGATGTAGAGACAAACTCTTATGATTTATCATGGGTGCAGCGGGTCACTCAATTTAATGATGAAGGTTCCCACTCATTAAAGATGGGGAAACACTCTTTCTATAGCCATGAAGCAAACTTGGTGGATTCAAACCATGAAGGATTCATAAGGAAATTTCTTATAGAGGAGTTGATGAGCAGTAGTGTTCTGATAAACCCTACCCCCTATGTGGAAGAGCCTATTATCCCCTAGCCTAGGGATAACTAAGGATATCATGTCTCGAGGCCCACGGGTTCTAGACATGGAGTACCAAGAGCCAAATGATCTGATCATGGCCCTAGAATCCCCCTCTTTTCTTCAATATAGTCTACACATCGCCAGCAGCAGTTTCCATCACACCGGCTCGACCCAAGGAGGCAACAGGTCTTTCTGCATGAGGTAATGAGTCCATGTATCATGGTATGTATCACTCTGATATTTGAAGCATTTGGACATGTTGTATTGAATCTTTCTTGATTTCATATGTTTTCTTGGAATTTATGCTCCTTTCCTTTTTAAACTGTAAAGGGTGACATGGTGCCCTACTAAGTTGATCCTCTTTAAGATAGATTTCTATTGGATGGATCCTTGAAGAGTCATCGTATGTTCCCACCATACTTACCACTTTCTACCTCTACTCCCTTCACATCCCCATCTTTTGGGCATTGGGATAATCTCAACTACGAAAGGTTGTACCTTCCCTCATGGGAAGAAGGGGTTGAAGGCCTGGAGGGTAAAAGTAGTTGGCAAGAGTTAAGAGCCAAATTTGAAACCTTCAATATGCTTTGCCCAGGGATTCTCGAGAAAGAGGTGAAATGCCTCTCAGTAAGAAAAGGGGACCCACAAAAAATAAAATAAAATACTCAAGGTATTAGTTGATGGATAGGAGGTCTCATAACAATCTGGCTTATCATGATCATAGACATGTAGCGGTATGACATTACCATTATCTGGTCACCGAACCAGGGTAGTGGCTCTTGGTTTCATATCTAAAAAAAAGGGGGTCTCATCACGAGCCAAAATTCTCATTTCCGTGAAGTGTTTGTGAATGACATTGTCACACCTCATCACCAAACCAGGACAGTGGCCTTCAACTATTTTCTTGGAGCATAAAAAGAGAATACAAAGAGAAAACCTAAAAAACACGAAAATGGAAATAAATGGGCTTGGAAACAATTGCATTTATGACAAGGTGCAGCTCACCCACCACAAAGGCGCCCATAGGTAAGACTCTACAATCCCCAGCATCACATGAACCCCATGCCGAAAGTTTTATCCCATGTCATATGTAACGATCCTTCTCGTTACGACAACAGCCTCACATAACAAGTGCAATTTATTTTTTTTGTGTGTGTGTAGGAAGGTAGTAATGGCATTATACTCAACATCGCAACACGACGATGAACACAATGCATGCAACACACGCCACAACAAACATAATGACCTAACATAAAAGCACATCAAGCACCTGGAAGCAATGTACGACATTCAACCGACGAAGAATAAGAATGACTACCTGCCTGTCCTACCCTGCAATGGTTAGGACCTCCAGGACACATAAGCAACGCTCAAGCCCAAGTTCCCATCGATTTTGACCATTTAAGATCTCAAGGTTGGCGACTGTTCTGAGGAACAAGGAGGTGTCTACATCCCGCCTGACACAAGCAGACCAAGCCTACTAAGCTAAGGACAATCATCCAAATAACCCAACGCACACAAAATTAATTACATAAGCAACTAGAACCCTTCCAGTGAGCAAAACCAATCACATTGAACGTTTACAACCAAGTACAAACATTAATTAATAATAAAAATCAACACCCTCAACGGGAAGTGCAAGATAAAAACGACTTTGTCAAGTACCCAACCATTAATCAAGGCTATATGGTCAATATCTATGATTTAAATTGACGTTAATTACAGATCAATTAACCAGTCTAAATTTAACATAGATTTACAATCTGACAGTAAGTCACATTTCAATTAGTCACCAATTACAATTTTATATTAGCATTGAAATCATTTGTAAATTGCGATTAAGTCAACATGTTAATTCAATTTAACCTTAAGAACGCTCTAAATTAAAGATTTAACAAATATACATACAATGGTACCAAGTCATAGTATAATTTCTCGCGAATGACTAACATAATTTAACAAGGTGCAATCATTAAATGAAATGCTTGTTAAGTCATTAAAACTAACTAAGCCTTTTCTCACGGTAGTTCCTAAGAGACTTATCAATAAACAAGGGAGTCTTTGGCATTATTTCCTTGAAATTCTTATTAAATATGTAAGTAGTGAAAATACTAAAACAAGTGAGAAGGTTTAAACCATTACTTCTAAGAAAAGTATTCTTAAGAGTAGGTAATGAGTGCTTAAATTTGATTACAATGTGAGTGGGACAACTCTAAGGTTTAACTTAGTGACCAATCCTTTTTAACCCAAACTTCTCTTTAATATTTAAATCCCTTCCATTATCAAACCAAAAGTCACCTTTAGAAATCATTCTTTTCAGCGGAACTACTATTTTAGTAAACATTCATTGTCATCACTAATTTAATAATTAAAAATCATTCCTTTATCAACTAATCATTTGTATAATTAGTACTCATTCCTTTTTCAACTTGCTTATTAGTCCATCCCTCTTGGCAAGTAATTGAAGAAGGAAGTTAAAGTTAAGTGGAGTCACAATTTAGCAAGGAGATAACGTAAATAAATGTTTAATCGATGGTAAGATTTAACTCCCTCCTTTTCTTAACGTTTCTGCCGATTGGATGAAACAAAAAGGGATCTATCCAATTCACTCAATTCGGCCAAAAACAAATTTTAATCTTCTACCGAATGGGATTAACCAATATTATCAACATTATCATCAGAAGGAAATGAACCAGTAAATCATTATAGTCGACAGAAAGGAATCAACCAATATCATTGATAATCATCTACAGCAGAATGTGTTAACCAATTTAGCAAAATGCAGTGCAACACTCAAGGGAAAACACAGCCATAGCTTGAAGGTGAATCGTGGTCATTTTGGCAAGTGAACTCAGGATTAAACGGCTAAAATCATGGGTGAATTCTACAACAACACAGTCAACGTTTTTAAGCAATTTAGTGGGCGTATTAAAACAACAACTCAATCAGTCTATGAGAGAATTTTCGTGGGCGAAAACAACAAGCTCAGGCAAACGTTTTAAAGCCAAAAATCATGGGTAAATGAGGCCAACTCAAGCAACGTTTTAAAGTAAAAATCGTGGGCATTTACGGCAACCTCAGCCACGCGTTTGAATGGAAATTTCATGGGCCTTCAATAGTAAAACGCAAACAATTTTTTAAAGGAAAAAGTGGTCGAATCACAGCAAGAAATTGGATGAATTAAAAAGCTAAAAACGTGGGCGAATTTCGGCATCACACAGTCCATTTTAAATTCCAAAACCGTGGTCATTCATAGCAAAACAATCATCAGTTTGAAGGCGACTTCGTGGGCATTTAAACAGAAGTCTATGTCAACCTTTAAAAGCAAAAACGTGGGTAATTTAACAACAATCTCTTCCCATTTTAAAGGAAAAAATCGTGGGCCTTTAAACAACAATCTATGCCAATCTTTAAGAGCAAAAACGTGGGTATTTAAACAACACTTTTGTAGCAGGATGTTGTTAAGCATATCTCAGTCTTCAATATGGGTAAAATCACCTCAAGTAAGAACAAATGCAGACAGAGGAATCAAATCATTTTTCCGTTGCCAGAATACCAATACAACGCAGACATGAATAAGCAATAAAAACATTTTTCCATTCTAGGATACCAATACAGAAATGCAGACATGAAATAAATTTGTTTTTTTTTTCATTGCCAGAATACAAATATAATGCAGACAGGAATAAGCAATAAAAACGTTTTTCTCTTCTAGGAGACCAATACAGAAATGCAGACATGAAATAAATTCATTTTTTTTTTTTTTCATTGTCAGAATACAAATATAATGCAGACAAGAATAAGCAATAAAAACGTTTTTCCCTTCCAGGAGACCAATATAGAAATGCAGACATGAAATAAATTCGTTTTTTCATTGCTAGAATACCCCAAAAAATTGCAGGCAGGGAATCAATTCGTGCATCCAATGTTATAACCCCAATACAGCATAGACAACAGTAAGAGAATGCGAGGATCCAATGTGAAAGGTCATGGAATGATTGCAGGGGTTCTATCGGTCAAGGCTTAGAGAAAACCAACCAGGACACAAGATAATCCACATGCAGAAGACATTGCTAGATGGCGGAATCAACAATCAGCCAGGGACAATCACCAAGGGTAGTTGGCTAAGAGGTTTGTCCTTCGTTCATCATCCTCGCACAGGAAAGTAGGGCGTTGAGATCCATAGGTCTTTTAACGATAAGGCGACAACCGTAGATCAGGCTCTTAACCGACTGCTCAGGCGAGGACTGGTGAGCTAGGGATGAAGGCTAAACAACCATGAAGGTCACAATCAACACAGGAAGGTGGGCTAGACGTGCGGGGAAATGAAGCCATGGGAGTCAATCTATCATCGAGCTAGGCTAAGAAAAAATTAGAAAACCATCTAGACAATTAGTTCACTTACCCAAGTAAAAATGCAGATTCAAGCATAAGTTCTAAAACAATTGACCATACAAACGAAGAAAGCGTACCGTTGCCTAATCTCCCTCTCTGAATGACGTCCCGTGCGCTCCGTGCAACTCCCGCTCACCGACCGTCGAGACTTCACCGGTACCTCCCAACCAATGCTAGGGGTACTCTTCTTCCCCCTTAACCCCCCGAACCGCAAAGGGGCCACACACTCACTATCTAGAGATTTCGACTAGCTCCCAACTCGTCTTGCAAGGCCGATCTACCACCCCTCACCGAGTTGGGTATCCCAACTCCCACAAGTTAAGTCAGTCAAATAGATAATTCTGCAGTGTAATGTTACGCAAACAGAAGAGGATCCAACCTCCATCTCCTCCCTTCATTATATAGAATTTTGCGGTTCCTTACTTTCCTAAAATCTCGTTTAATTAAGTTTTTAAAATTTAATTCCTAAAAATTCATCCCCGTACAAGTGTCACCCATGCCCTTCATTCCTCCATAAATTAATTTCTTTAATTAATTAATTATCTTTATTTCCCTCACCCACCTAGAGTTACTCCTATAATCACTCCTAGGTGTCCCCAAATTCTCTTACAGGTTTTAATGGCTTTCCCTATTATGAAATTGCTAGTTCATTTTAAATTAGAAAGCTCTTAAATGGTAGATATTTTACTAAGTTTGACTTTCCGCTTTTTCCCTTATCTTCCCCTTTTTCCCCTTTTTATGTTTAACTATTTTCCTAGTTTCCTAATATTTTAGATTTTCCCTCTTTCCCCTTTTTAATTAGAACTCAAAAAGCTAGGTGTGGAAATTAACCCTTTTTCTCTTTTCTCATTTAATTAATATATCAAAAATAATAAAACAATTAATTCCCCCCCCCCTTTTTTTTTATTCCAACAAATTTTTGAATAAATTAAATTT
>ML813227.1:33926-48661 GCA_009831015.1 Picea engelmannii
AAAATTTTACCACTAGCATGATTTAGACCTAGACCTTAATTTTCGTGATGGGCGACATTTTATTAGGGAAAATGTTTTTAAAAATTCTTATCACATTGTTCATCCTAAGGCCGTCTAGGTTCATTCATTTATCAAAACAACGCGATGTGCCTTTCAGGATGCACTAGGTGCTCCAAGGGTGCCACTCGCCTCATTTGTTCCCTTGCGCAACGTGCCCTTCAGGACACACTATG
Source organism: Picea engelmannii (assembly GCA_009831015.1). NCBI lineage: Eukaryota > Viridiplantae > Streptophyta > Pinopsida > Pinales > Pinaceae > Picea > Picea engelmannii. The sequence goes on from ML813227.1 coordinate 34,160, forward strand.
TGCTCCAAGGGTGCCACTCGCCTCTTGACTGACTTGGTAGACATCAAAAACCCCTGGAGTCAATACTCCGCCAGGTGAACTTGTGGGAGACTAAGGGCCTCTAACGAATAAGGCCCCGGCCTTATTGCGTGCCCCTTAGAATCATCGTGAGCAACTGTCACAGTCTGCCCTCACGGCATCGTGGGTCCTCTCGAACTAGGTAAACATTAACCTACAGTTCGAGCCACAGCGGGAGTGATAGTAGGCCATGGTAGGGCTGTTGTCCACACCTCTCCCTCAACATCTCTGGTAGTCGTGCGTGACCCCTTTACTCCACATGTGAGTTTGGTTGGCAAGCGATCGTCAGCCTGCATCATCACAAATCATGTCAGAACATATCCATATCATATCATCTAATCAGATTCACTAATAACACAGTAAAACAATCAAACCCCAATGGTATACTCCCTGACTCGATCCGGAGTCCAAGGTGTTAAGTCGATGCCTCTGCATCCTCGAGGTCCAAAATCCTGCACACTCAGTAAAACTGAGTCAATAGCACCTGTCTATGTCAATGCAGTTAAACCATGTCATCAACCCATGATGCCTCATAATCAAAATCAAATGTTTTAATAGCATAATAATCCAGATCACTTGCGAGCAAGTGTCCTCTAAGAAAAATTTTGCTCAGTGCGCCAAAGAGGGATGTTACATCATCTCATACACACACATGACTAGGATTGGCTCCACCTAGGAAATACCCTAGACTTAAGGGGTATTGAACCAATAGGACATCTTTAAACCCTCTCCAAACCTAAATTTGGAAAGTTATATAACGTCTTTGAGCATTTGTTTGGGTTAGGGGGGTTTGATGCACACTTTCGGGGGATTTGACTATTAGATGTGATTTACATGCCATGATACTTATGACTTATGGACCCCTGGAGGGCGTACTTGTTGTCTTTGCAGGATTTTTTCTCAGTGGACAAGTATTCATGAGGAGATGACCAGTTCATACCTTCATGAGGGTTTGAAGCCCAAGGATGGATGTTGAGACCCCAGGCTTGGGTAAAGGTAGTGATCACCAACTTGTGTGATGAAGGAAGAGGTTTTTGCCTTTGGAGGCACTTTGGAAGGTCTTGCGGGTGGGGCGAGGGATTCCATCCTCCATACACTAGGACGCTAGCCTTTGGAGGCTAGGACGTCGCCCTTCTAGTCTGGGACATCGTGAGGCCTTTGAAGATGATGGTGGCACATATGGATAGGGATTAAGGCCTTTGGAGGCCTAGCGACATGTTTCTACACCGTAATGTTTCCTTAAGGAGACCTAATGTCACCTTAGAAGGGCTAGTGTCACCTTCTTTTAGAGCATTTTATGTGAATTTATTTAATTTTATAATTTAAGAGCAAATCTTAAGGGTCGGCCCTGTTTTATTTTGAAATTGACATTTTTGGGGACAAAAGTGGTATAAATACACCTAAATGACATTAATTTTACATGATAACTCTCATTGTGAGAGAAGAGGACTGAAATTCACACCCTCTTGAGGAGTATTTGGCTGAAATAGTGAGGTGCATCACTCTTAGAGGCTTTTTCTTGCAACTTGAATCTAAATTGGTGAATTTTCTTGGAAATCTAGTGTTGTTTTGCATGATTATTCTTCGTGGAAGTAAGTAAATTATGCTCTTGTCATTTATTTGAATGATTATGATATGGTACTTGCTCATGATAAATATTATGAAATTGTATGCCTAATAAATGCTAGAAGTAAAGAACTTGAGGTGTTATTTCTTTGCTTTCTATTTGCCAAGATTTAGTAAGTGGATTTGATAATTTTCCAAGCCTCTAAAGCCCTAAAGTGATATCACTTTAGATGAATTGACTAAGTTGTTGTGGCATAAAAATTTAATCCTAAAAAGGTATAGGGAGAAGGAGATGCTAAGGCATAGAAGATCCTACACCCTAGCTATATCTCTTCTTAAGGTTTGGAACCCTGTGAGGACTTAAGGTGTTACTCCTCCTAGGCATCTTTTCATCCTTAGATGAACATTATTATCTTGTTATTAGCCTCAAAAGGAGCCACCATCTATGACTCCATCACCCTCTTGAAGGCACTAGTCTTCAACCCTATCTCCTTGAAAATCCTACCAACTTTCGAACTCAAACTTGCACTCATTACCTTTCTAACCTAACCTAAACAACTAACCTAATTTAGTACTAACTTTAAAAATTGTTGTTGTTATAACCACTGTTACAGCCATCCTTTAGCAACCTATCTAAGTTTATTTACTATCCTAATCAATTCAAAATCTGCATATGACATAGCATTATCATCTAAGTGTTCAAGTATTATATTACATTGTCATTCAAGGCATTTTCTGCAGAGCATATTGCAGCTTTCATTAATTTATTTTATGTTGTTATACATCTCTTAATTGTTGCACATACTTGTTGACTAGCATTATTTCTTATAAGATCATTGTCTTGTTGAAGCATTAATATCACTTGTTTCTTGTAAAATTCCATAACGTTTGCTTGTTGTCTTGGTTAAGGGTAGGTACACCTTATTTTACCCTTTTTGCTTCATCCTTCAAGGCATAAATCTGATTTGAGTGACCTAGAGAGAGGGGTGGTTACCTTATCCATTCCCTTCATCAAACAACTAAGTCTTGAGACATCTCCCTTGGAGTGGATTTATCCTTCTCCTAAACAGAAAGAGGTATCATATTGAGGTGACAATAATAGGATTACCCCTGTGTTACGCCAATCTTGTCCTACTTTATTTGAGCTTTGGAAAAGTACAGATTGCATGACAACATCTTTGGTGCCATTGTCGGGGAACATCGAGTCAATTTTCCTCGAATGACACATTTTCGGTAAGATTTTTTTCCTCAAAGCCTTATTAGTTTACAAGCTTACCCGACAAATCCACTGACGGTGATTCCCTCTTTTCCCTTTGATAATCCCTAGAAGCATTATCTGGAGACTCCAATAATGGAAAACCAACTATGGCTTCTCAATGGGACCAGGGTATTTTCAAACCTTTGGACATGAGTGAAATTATGGGTTACCCTCGACAAATGCCTCCAAAGTATGAGAAATGGATCCCTAAGTTCACTAGTAGTGATGAGGATAACGTTGAAGAACATATGAGTGATTTTTGGGCCTTCTTTCAACTCCATCCTATCAATGATGATGCTAAATATTTGGCAATGAAACTCTTCTCTACCACTCTTCATGGAAATAGTAGAAAATAGTATGATAGTCTCCCTAATTCCAGCATCACATCCATGGACCAATTAGAATAAGTCTTCCTCAAGAGATGGAATATCAAAGAGAATCCTAGTATATTACTAGACAGACTTGATTACATAAAGAAGAATGAAATGAGACCCTAAGGGAGTTCCATACCGGGTTCCATAATTTGTCACAACAACTCCCTAGAACTTATCATCTTGGACCCTAATTCCTCCTTTTCCTCTATATCATGGAATTCTCAGGACAATCAGGATTCATGCTCGATAAGAAGGGCCCAAGGCCAATCCAAGAAGCTTATGACATGGCCACGGAAGTTGAAGCTAACATCTCCTCATCCAAGGAAGAACATTACTTGTTCTAGAAGTGAAGATTGATGACCCCAAAGATACCATATATATTCTTGGTCTCGAGAGAATAGCTTCCCTTGAGACCTTTGTTAAATAATTCCTGAAAAGGTGGGAGAAATTCAGCAATCAACAAGAAGTTAAGGAGATGGATCTTGATGAAGGTTACCAATCCCATGAGAAAGAGAAAGAATTTATTCATGATTATACCAAAGATAATGAGGACCTGGTTGAAGAGCGAGAGCCTGAAAATATAAAACATGATGATGAAGTGTTTATGTGTGCTCCTCCCTCTGATAAAACTATCCAAGATCCTATTCCTCCTGCACAAGAAGAAGAGAATGAGGTTAAGAATTTTCTTTTTCAGGGTTTTGATGCTACCTTGTTCTATGACTTAGAAGGTGAAGAAGTAAAGGAACCCTTGGACGAGCTAGATCCTTCATATTTTGATGAAGGTGAAGAAATGATTGAAGAGGAAATTCATGAGGATGATGTAGTTGGTGAAGTCATCCAAGTCTTTGATGCTCCTTCATAGGAAGAAGTGAATACGGTAAGTTGTTTCCCTTTCCAAGATTTTGATGATTCTTTATTTTATGATTTGGAAGGTGAAAAAGTGTTAGAGGAGCCCTTGGATATCTTAAACCCTTCATGTTATGACGAAGGTAATGACATGGTTGATAATAGTGATGAGTTCATACATGTTTGGAGACGTAAATGGGATGTGGTTGGTTTTGATGAGGATCCCATTTATGATATGGAAGGACATCTTCAAATGTTGCCTCTATAGTTATCATGTGAGGTTACTACTAACTCTAACATTTGGAAACAAGGAGATGATATAATTACAGATGGATTCCAAACACCCAAGGATGACTTGATGCAATGTTTTCATGATGATTTGTGTTCATACCTTGAGGATTTTGATGATTATTTCTATGCGCACTTGGATTTATTCTCTAAAGCAGATTGTCAACCACCATTGTGCTTGGATTTTGATAAGGGTGAGGATGTTGTTTTCCTGAAGCGAGATACTTGTGACAAGGTTTTCCAACTGCCTTTGATTTCTTTGCCTCTCTATGTCACTAAGGATACAGCTAGGAAACATGTCCCTTGTCTTAATTTTTCTCAAGGGAAAATCCTTGTTTTAGAATTCAAGGATAGGTTGAATGCCTTAAGAAGAAGTTTATTATCTAGATCTTTCAACCTTCCCCTAAGAAGTTTTCATTCATCCTTTAGGTTATTGTTAGTCCCTTCTCAGACCTCGGGGAATGATTACATCCAAGGTAGTCAACCTTTAGACTCTTCGAGTCATCTTCTTTAGCCTTTGACCTTTCATGATCCTTTTATGAGATGGATTGGGCACTTTCCTAGAAGTGTGACTTGATACGATTTTTTCCCGCCCTCCCACCTCCATGAGATAGACTTTACAATTTCCTATGATATGATGCATGCTCTAACTCATGCTATTTTTGTGCTTAAGCTATAATTGTTTTGGTTTATGATGAAGAACAGAGGTAGGTATTATGAGGTATTGTTAGGATGGTTTCATTGGTTAGTTGACTACACCTAACATTCAACCAACAAGTAAGTAGAGGAAGGTAGACATTTGCATCCATTGAACATACCATTCATTGCATGTCATCTTAGTGTAAGCATAGTTAGTTGCATTTACATATTTTATTTACTTCATTTGTATATATGTATGCTCATGATCATATATTAGATTAGATTTTTTATTTTTATCACATATGGACAAAGGGTTATATCACCACCCTAGGTATTACTGACATCTCTTGTTGAGATTTAGCAGGAACATGTCATACGAGATATGTTGAGGTTCTAATACGCTCTACGGTGAGCACATGTCCTCGAGTTGGAGCTAGATGTTATCCCCTAGCCTAGGGATAACTAAGGAGATCATGTCTCAAGGCCCAAATGTTTTAGACATGGAGTACCGAGAGTCAAATGATTTGATCATGGCCCCACAAGGCCCCTATTTTCTTCAATACAGTCTACACATCGCCAGTAGCAATGTCCATCATACCGGCCTGGTCCCAGGAGGCAACGGGTCTTGATCCATGAGGTAATGAATCCAAGTATCATGGTATGTATCACTATGATATTTGAAGAACTTGAACATGTTGTATTGAATCTTTATTGATTTCATACATTTGCTTGGAATTTATGCTCCTTGCCTTTTTAAACCAGGGAGGGTGACATGGTGCCCTAGTAAGTTGATCCCCTTTAGGATATGTTGCTATTGGATGGATCTGTGAAGAGTCATCATCCATTCCCACCATACTTACCACTTTCCATCTCTATTCCCTCCACATCCCCATATTTTGGGCATTGGGATAAGCTCAACTAGGAAAGGTTGTACCTTACCTCATGGGAAGAAGGCGTTGAAGGCCCAGAGGGTAAAAGTAGCTAGCAAGAGTTAAGACCCAAATTTGAAACCTTCAAGATGCTTCACTCAATAATTCTCGAGAAAGCAGTGAATATCCTCTCAGTAAGAAAAGGGGACCCACGAAAATAAAGTAAAATACTCAAGGTATTAGTTGGTGGATAGGAGGTCCCATCACAAGCCAGCATATCGTGATCATAAACATGTAGCGGTATGACATTAGCATTATTTGCTCACCAATCCAAAGTAGTGGCTCATGGTTGCATAACTAAGAGAAAGGGGGTCTCATCATGAGTCACCCTTCTCATTTCCATGAAGTGTTTGTGAATGACACTGTCACACCTAGTCACCAAGCCATGACAATGGCCTTCAACTAGTTTCTTGAAGCATAAAAAGAGAATAAAAAGAGAAAACCTAAAAATATGAAAATGGTAATAAAAGGGCTTGGAAACAATTGCATTTATGACAAGGTGCATCTCACCCTCCACAAAGGAGCCCATAGGTAAGACTCTACATTCCACAGCTTCACATGAACCCCATTACCAAAGGTTTACCCCACATCATCTCATACACACACATGACTAAGATTGGTTCCACCTAGGAAACACCCTAGACATAGGGGGTATTGACCCAATAGGACATATTGAGACCCTCTCCAAACCTAAATTTGGCAAGTTGTATAACATCTTTGAGCATTTGTTTGGGTTAGGGGGGTTTTATGCACATGTTTGGGTGATTTGACTATTATATATGATTTACATGCCATGATACTTATGACTTATGGACCCCTACAGGGCGTACTTGTTGTCTTTGCAGGATTTTTTCCCAGTGGACGGGTATTCATGAGGAAATGGCTAGTGCAGACCTTCATGAGGGTTTGAAGCCCAAGGATGGATGTTGAGACCCCAGGCTTGGGGCAAGACAGTGATGACCAGCTCGTGTGATGAAGAAAGAGGTTGTTTCCTTTGGAGGCACTTTGGCAGGCCTAGGGGGAGGGATTCCATCCTCCATACACCAGGACACTAGACTTTGGAGGCTAGGACGTAACCCTTCTAGTCCAGGACATCGGGAGGCCTTTGAAGATGATGGTGGCACATGTGGATAAGGATTAAGGCATTTGGAGGCTTAGCGACATGTTTCTACACCCCAATGTTTCCTTAAGGAGACCTGACATCACCTTAGAAGGGATAATGTCACCTTCTTTTAGAGCATTTTATGTGAATTTATTTCATGTTGTAATTTAAGGGAAACCTTAAGGGTCGGCCTTGTTTTAATTTTAAATTGACATTTTTGGGGATAAAGGTGATATAAATACACCTAAATGACATTCATTTTACATTATAACTCTCATTGTGAGAGAAGGGGAATGAAATTTGCACCCCCTTGAGAAGTATTTGGCTAAAATAGTGAGGCACATCACTCTTAGAGGCTTTTTCTTGCAACTTGGTAAATTGGTGAAGTTTCTTCTCAATCTAGTGTTGTTTTGCATGATTATTCTTGGTGAAAGTAAGTAAATTCTACTCTTGTCATTTATTTGAATGGTTATGATATGGTTTACTTTCTCATGATAAATATTATGAAATTACATTCCTAATAAATTCTAGCAGTAAAGAACTTAAGGTGTTATTTCTTTGCTTTCTATTTTCCAAGCTTTACTAAGTGGATTTGATAATTTGTCAAATCTCTAAAGCCATAAAGTGATATCACTTTAGAGGCATTGACTAAGTTGTTGTTGCATAATAAATTTAATCCTAAAAAGGTCTAGGGAGAAGGAGATACTAGGGCCTAGAAGAGCCTACACCCTAGCTATCTCTCTTCTTAAGGTTTGGAACCCTAGGAGGACTTAAGGTTCTACTCCTCCTAGGCCTCTTTTCATCCTTAGATCAACATTATCATCTTGTTGTCAACCTTAAAAGGAGTCACCGCCTATGACTCCATCACCCTCTTAAAGGCACTAGTCTTCAACCCTATTTCCTTGACAAACCTACCAACTTTCGAACTCAAACTTGCACTCATTACCTTGCTAACCTAACCTAACCAACTAGCCTGATTTAGTACTAACCCTAAAAATTGTTGTTGTTATAACCACTGTTACAACCATCCTTTATCACCCTATCTAATTTTATTTGTTATCCTAATCAATTCAGAATCTGCATATCGCATAGCACTATCATTTAAGTGTTCAATATCACATTACATTGTCATTCATGGAATTTTATGAAGAGCATATTGCAGTTGTCATTACTTTATTTTATGTTGTTATACATCTCTTAATTGTTGCACATACTTGTTGACTAGCACTATTTCTTACAAGATCATTGTCTTTTTGAAGCATTAATATCACTTGTTTCTTGTAAACTTCCATAATGTTTTCTTGTTGTCTTGGTTAAGGGTAGGTACACATTATTTTACCCTTTTTGCTTCATCCTTCAAGGGATAAATCTGATCTGAATGACCTAGAGAGAGGGGTGGTTACCTTATCCTTTTCCCTTCATCAAACCACTAGGTCTAGGGACATCTCCCTTGGAGTGGATTTATCCTTCTCCTAAACAGAAAGAGGTATCTTATTGAGGTGACAGTAATAGGATTACCCCCATGTTATGCCAATCTTGTCCTACTTGCCTTGGGCTTTGGGAAAGTACAGATTGTGCGATAACAGAGTCGGGACTAGGAGATATGTTGGAAAGAAAGACTAAAAAAAATGTGTCAAGCACAAGGTAGAAAGCATCAAATCTATACTTGGGGAGGGTGTTAAGATGCATGAAATTTCAAGTATGCAGAGTGTGTTTCTAGTGGGATGATTCTCTTGAAGAATGATGTCAGTGGGCACATTGAGAAAGCAAACTGTGCAAAATTTCTCAAGATACCTTAGATACGAGCCTTGGATCCTGGTTTTGGAAAAAGGATGGTTGGCTTAGGTCATGCGCTCTAGACTAGATGTAGATAAGATTCTCAAGATGTGGTGGAATTGGGATTCACAAGCGCTCTTCCTCAAGAAATAGTCTATTAAATTTGATGAAAATTAGGAAAGACTAGAAATAACTCTAGTGTGGGTTCATTTACTAGGGCTCCCTCTCATCTTGTTGTTTGAATAAGTTTTTAGGGAGATGGGGAATGCCCTAGTATTATTTAATGAAGACAAATACTCTTTTTAGTGCTACAGCTACATGGGAATGGCCCGCATCTTGGTCATATTAAAACTCACAAGAGGTCTCATAGACTCTATAACCATTCAGAGAAAAAAAAATCCATTTTTCATCAAGAATTGGATTACGAGGGAATATTGTTTCAGTGTGGGTAGTGCCATACTTACGGTCACCTTGCCAAGGATTGCTCACTAACATTAAAGTGTAGAATTAGGGTGAATAAACCCTAGGCATAGATGCAATAATATTCCACCACAAACGCTCTAGTATAGCCTCAATGTTTAACAACATCATCCCCAATCGAGACAATTGTGAAGCAGGAACATCTCGGCTCTAGTGAACACTAGGAAAACCCTAAAGCATCTGCCTTATAAGAAAATCCAGATAATTCTAACAATACCCCCCCACATTTAACTCATTATGATGATTTGGGTTTTTTATTTGGGTCTTTCAAGGAACAAAACTTATCCTCAGAAGAAGGCATTGGTAAATATTTCCTCTTAATCCTCTTAGGCCTTTTTGGTCCACATCCCACACCTATGATCTCTCTCTCTCAAACATTAATATGCCTAGGCTTCCCTTTGAAATATCTTCCCCAAATGGCTGACCACCGGACCCCCACAAAGCTCCTCATATCCAAGTATCCCCCCTCCCTCCCATGTTCTAAAATACCATCTTAGATATCAGACCCACATAAACAACCCTCAAAATCAAGATGAGGAGGGTGGCCTGGGTTCCTATAATGAAAAGGGATTAAATCCCTCTGAGAGTGATGAAAAATCCTTCATGTCCCTAGCTCAAAATCATGTGAACTCAAAGGTGTATTCTTGAAGACAAAATTATCTTATTGGGGCATGGTATCGCACAATATGTAGCTTGGGAAAATACAACCCCAATCCATAGAAGTGTGACAACTATGGGAGTACCTACCGACTGTCACCTTCAATAGACACTCCCCTCACTTTAGTGATGTTGAAATCACCACAATGGGGGAATCTGAGTGACCCTACGGGGATTGAGATGAAAAGTGAGATGATGATAATGAACACCCGTATAGGCCAATATTAAATATGGATTGATTCTTGAAGAATTAGTCTTGTAGATGGTAAATTATTGTTAAGTATTGTGCACCTGCAAAACAGTGTTAGCCCTACTCAAAACAAGACAAATGATGGAAACAATAGCCTTAAACAAATGGGGATCAAGCAAGAATCATTGTTGTCCCAAATTTCAGTAGTATGGAAGTATATAGATAAGTAATAAAATATGTCAATATCTACAATTTTAACCATCTAAAATCTAGTACAATATGCACCTCTCTCTTACTTCTTCTCCCAATTGCAGCTCTCCAAACTTGCGCACTTGATGAGTGAATGAGTGAGTGAGATATTGAGGTGTTGGATTCCTTTATTTATACAAACTGGCAGGTGTTGGAAAGGTGTCTCTTCACTGGGTAGGGTTGACTTGTCTTCTTAGTGGTTAAAACCACTTTAATTAGCATGGGGGCCGACTTCTCAATTTGCACAATATATTTAGGGTTTGACCAATCCAAAAAAGGGGATATGGTCAATTACAATGCACGACATGATAAATCCACAAAATGGGATTGATCAGATGAATAATAACTCAATAATAAATAGAATACTCTTTGTAGTTACAATATTTCAACACTCCCCCTTAACAAGAAGGGTATTCTACATACACAACTACATACAACATCATCAAGAGAGAGAGAGAGAGAGAAACAACATCAACATCATCTGGAACACTGAATGGCATATCTATAAATCATCGGAATTTTTTCTCATCATCAATATCATCATCCACATCAAAGAGATGAAATGGCATCATCATCATCATCTGCATCAACATGGATTAGTATAACACTAATACATCAGCATCATCAATAACAACACAAGGATGATAACACATCAACCACAATAACATCACGTCACGAAGGCTGGAGCATCATCAACATCAACACTAGGCTAGAAATATTCAGCATGAAGCTAGAAATCTTTAGCACGAGGTTGGCATATCAACAACATCAACACAAAGATGGAAATCTTCAGCATGAGGTTGGAATCACAACAACATCAGCACAAAGATGGAAATATTTAGCACGAGGCTGGCATCTCAACAACATCAGCATGAAGCTGGAAATCTTTATCACTAGGCTGGCATCACAACAACATCAACACGAAGATGGAAATCTTTGGCACAAGGCTGGCATCTCAACAACATCAACACAAAGCTAAAAATCTTCAGCACTAGGTTGGCATCAACACTACTCCCCTTTTCGAAGGAGGTCCTTTCGGACTACACCAAGCTTGTCTCGAAAGTGCTTAAACTTTACACGAGACAGAGGCTCGGTCAACACATCAACAACCTGTTCATTTGTGCCAGCATAATGGAGATTTATGGATCCTCTCTACACCATATCACAAATGTAATGATATTGGATCTCTATATGCTTCGACTCATCATGGAACACATCATTTTTATACAACTCTAGTTATCACATAGGGTCACGGTGGCTTCCATCTCCAGATCAAATAGATATGTCAACAACATCTGAAACCATATGGCTTCATCATTGGTGGAACATACTGTAATTTATTATGCTTCTTCCATGATGAGAGAAATAATTGATTGCTTCCTACTCTACCATGAGATCATGGCTGACCCCACACTGAAGCAAAATCCCGAGGTGATATTTCTGTCAGAGACACTTCCAGCCTAATCTGAATTGGCATAACCACTCAATCTGAAGTTGTGATCTCTAGTATAACAGAGACCAAAACCCAATGTACCCTTAAGGTATCTCAGCACATGTTTTACAGCTACGAGGTGAACATGTTTGGGTTCTACCAGATACTAACTCAAAAGGTGTTCACAACAAAACATATATCTGGTTTGTTATTCGTCAGATATATCAATGAACCAATAATCTGTCTGCACAAAGTAGCATCAACCAATTATGATGAGGTATCTACTAGGAGTTTCAACTTCATTTACATGGGTGTGTACATGGATTTACATTTCAATATGTCAAACCTCTTCATTATTTTAAATACATACTTCCCTTAGTTAAGGAAGATCGTCTTTGTGGTCTACCAAAATTTAAGACCTAAGATATTATGCATTAGGTCTTTCATCAAACTCTGTAGAGATATTCTTCTACAAGTTGTGATGAGATTTTATTCATCTTGTTAAGAATACATCATCTACATATAGTAGCAACAATATAATTGGCTCATCATTCATAACCTTGAAGTAAAGGTTAGAATCAACTTTACTCTTGGTAAAGCCCAAGATCGTTAGGAAACTCTCAATTCTTCCATACCAAGCTCTAGGAGCTTGCTTCAACATGTACAAAGCTTCCTTCAACCGACAGACATGAGTCTTTCTATCTTCAATCTTCAAATCATATTACATCATCTTGGTACACTTGCTTCAACTTCAACTTAATGTGCACAATCAGGTGCTAGCTTTATGTGCTTTCTGCAAAGCACTATCTATCTCACTACCTGAGAGTGTGTCCTCTCCTCTTTCTGCTATTGTTCTTGTGGAAGTGGGACTCGGCACTTGCAGTTGCTCTAAAGTTGAGAACGGTTGCTCCATTCTCATTATGATTGTTGAAAACTGTGAGTAACTCCTCTACTTCATCACGACAACAATTTCATCTGAAATTGAGAGTGGCTCAATAACTGATACTACAGGTATCTCTTCTTCTTTCATGGAGGTAACTCTATCTTTTACTGTATTCATGTCTCCATGACCCAACTAATGTACTACACCGACTGCCACTCAATTTTAAATATGGGGATTTCTCCCCCTACATCACATACTATATATGAATCATTGTTGTTCTGGTTGTCTTCATGAATAATGGAATTATTTCTTCAATTACTGGAGTAAGTGTCTCGTCATAGTCTTCTCCCTCTTGCTGAGAGAATCCTCTGGACACACATGAGACTGCAACATCCTTGATCTATTAGATCAATCTTGGAAGTCAATACTAACTTCTCTTCTAGTCTCATGGAAAAATCCATATCCTAGTCTTTTTGATTGGCTTCCTTCTCTGTCACTGAAACAAGGGAATCTTCCCAGGAGATTTCATATCTCCCAGAAGTTTTTGAAGCTACGATCTAGTCTTTTCATGGAATCTGTCTCCCAGTCCTGGAAGTTGTCTCTTCATATGATCCTCTCTGAGATCAGGGTTACTCTTGATTTCTTCTGAGTCTACAAGGAATTCATCATCTCTTGTGGGGTATAGTTGGTGTTGAATACCAAGTCTAAATATGAAAGTTTGAGTCAGACTTAAAACGAGTTCTGCTTCCTGTCAAGGTGGCTTCATTATCCTTTGACCAAGTCTTTGGTGAGTTCTTGTTCTAATGTTTGGGGTCATATTTGGATCCTTCTTCTCCTTACAATCAATCTTCATATGAGATACTCTGGATCTCAAAAATAACTTCTTCTTCATCTTCTTTGGTACATGGATGTATATGGTTATGTACATAGTTTGCTTCATGTCTCATCTAATATGTTGCCTTTTGCAACCTTCACTATATCTTCCTCAGGGTTATCACCTGTGACCTGAAACAAGGTCAACAAAACAACAATCAAGAATAATACTCTTTTGATAATAGTAAATAAAACAATAGCACGAATAATCGTTACCGTAGTTCCTTTAGAGCTTTCACTTGTGACCTGTCTGAAACAAAGATCAAAAGTTAGAAATATAATACAAAATGAGATCAACACTCTTCTAGTGTTGTGATCAAACATTCATCCAAGGTAACTTGGAGCCAACACAAGAAGTTTCTCCTAGAGGAGATGTTAGTTGTATCTGGTAAACGATTATGTTAAGCATTTATATCAACATGCTAACATGCTACCAAGTATAATACTTTTCAAAGACTGCTACCTCAACTATAGTGTTTACTTGTAATGGGGTAGTTATCAACTTGTCATGTGCAACTTTGAATCTTATCAAGTTAATCAATCAAACCTAGAACCTGGAGTTTGTCCTCGAGAATGAGTGTGTTGTTTTTCTTCCAAGTCTTCCTCACTCAAGATGGCAAGTGATTTCTTCAACCTGCCTTCTGTACTAAGACAATTTGCTATATCGACAGAAGGTTGGGTTAGAGAATAAATTCTATAATCTTAACTTTAATCAATCTAATACCTTAACTTTAATGTTGACCAAGGTTAGTATGATGGTCATAGCTTCAACATGCAACCTAGATCAAAATAATGTCATAACAAATATATGCATATCAAAATAATCAAACATGGGTTGCATTATTCATCTGAATGTGTTGGATATGATATCCTTCTGGATCTATGGAAAGAGATCCATTCTCC
>ML813227.1:48761-88809 GCA_009831015.1 Picea engelmannii
TCAACCAACAAGTAAGTAGAGGAAGGTAGACATTTGCATCCATTGAACATACCATTCATTGCATGTCATCTTAGTGTAAGCATAGTTAGTTGCATTTACATATTTTATTTACTTCATTTGTATATATGTATGCTCATGATCATATATTAGATTAGATTTTTTATTTTTATCACATATGGACAAAGGGTTATATCACCACCCTAGGTATTACTGACATCTCTTGTTGAGATTTAGCAGGAACATGTCATACGAGATATGTTGAGGTTCTAATACGCTCTACGGTGAGCACATGTCCTCGAGTTGGAGCTAGATGTTATCCCCTAGCCTAGGGATAACTAAGGAGATCATGTCTCAAGGCCCAAATGTTTTAGACATGGAGTACCGAGAGTCAAATGATTTGATCATGGCCCCACAAGGCCCCTATTTTCTTCAATACAGTCTACACATCGCCAGTAGCAATGTCCATCATACCGGCCTGGTCCCAGGAGGCAACGGGTCTTGATCCATGAGGTAATGAATCCAAGTATCATGGTATGTATCACTATGATATTTGAAGAACTTGAACATGTTGTATTGAATCTTTATTGATTTCATACATTTGCTTGGAATTTATGCTCCTTGCCTTTTTAAACCAGGGAGGGTGACATGGTGCCCTAGTAAGTTGATCCCCTTTAGGATATGTTGCTATTGGATGGATCTGTGAAGAGTCATCATCCATTCCCACCATACTTACCACTTTCCATCTCTATTCCCTCCACATCCCCATATTTTGGGCATTGGGATAAGCTCAACTAGGAAAGGTTGTACCTTACCTCATGGGAAGAAGGCGTTGAAGGCCCAGAGGGTAAAAGTAGCTAGCAAGAGTTAAGACCCAAATTTGAAACCTTCAAGATGCTTCACTCAATAATTCTCGAGAAAGCAGTGAATATCCTCTCAGTAAGAAAAGGGGACCCACGAAAATAAAGTAAAATACTCAAGGTATTAGTTGGTGGATAGGAGGTCCCATCACAAGCCAGCATATCGTGATCATAAACATGTAGCGGTATGACATTAGCATTATTTGCTCACCAATCCAAAGTAGTGGCTCATGGTTGCATAACTAAGAGAAAGGGGGTCTCATCATGAGTCACCCTTCTCATTTCCATGAAGTGTTTGTGAATGACACTGTCACACCTAGTCACCAAGCCATGACAATGGCCTTCAACTAGTTTCTTGAAGCATAAAAAGAGAATAAAAAGAGAAAACCTAAAAATATGAAAATGGTAATAAAAGGGCTTGGAAACAATTGCATTTATGACAAGGTGCATCTCACCCTCCACAAAGGAGCCCATAGGTAAGACTCTACATTCCACAGCTTCACATGAACCCCATTACCAAAGGTTTACCCCACATCATCTCATACACACACATGACTAAGATTGGTTCCACCTAGGAAACACCCTAGACATAGGGGGTATTGACCCAATAGGACATATTGAGACCCTCTCCAAACCTAAATTTGGCAAGTTGTATAACATCTTTGAGCATTTGTTTGGGTTAGGGGGGTTTTATGCACATGTTTGGGTGATTTGACTATTATATATGATTTACATGCCATGATACTTATGACTTATGGACCCCTACAGGGCGTACTTGTTGTCTTTGCAGGATTTTTTCCCAGTGGACGGGTATTCATGAGGAAATGGCTAGTGCAGACCTTCATGAGGGTTTGAAGCCCAAGGATGGATGTTGAGACCCCAGGCTTGGGGCAAGACAGTGATGACCAGCTCGTGTGATGAAGAAAGAGGTTGTTTCCTTTGGAGGCACTTTGGCAGGCCTAGGGGGAGGGATTCCATCCTCCATACACCAGGACACTAGACTTTGGAGGCTAGGACGTAACCCTTCTAGTCCAGGACATCGGGAGGCCTTTGAAGATGATGGTGGCACATGTGGATAAGGATTAAGGCATTTGGAGGCTTAGCGACATGTTTCTACACCCCAATGTTTCCTTAAGGAGACCTGACATCACCTTAGAAGGGATAATGTCACCTTCTTTTAGAGCATTTTATGTGAATTTATTTCATGTTGTAATTTAAGGGAAACCTTAAGGGTCGGCCTTGTTTTAATTTTAAATTGACATTTTTGGGGATAAAGGTGATATAAATACACCTAAATGACATTCATTTTACATTATAACTCTCATTGTGAGAGAAGGGGAATGAAATTTGCACCCCCTTGAGAAGTATTTGGCTAAAATAGTGAGGCACATCACTCTTAGAGGCTTTTTCTTGCAACTTGGTAAATTGGTGAAGTTTCTTCTCAATCTAGTGTTGTTTTGCATGATTATTCTTGGTGAAAGTAAGTAAATTCTACTCTTGTCATTTATTTGAATGGTTATGATATGGTTTACTTTCTCATGATAAATATTATGAAATTACATTCCTAATAAATTCTAGCAGTAAAGAACTTAAGGTGTTATTTCTTTGCTTTCTATTTTCCAAGCTTTACTAAGTGGATTTGATAATTTGTCAAATCTCTAAAGCCATAAAGTGATATCACTTTAGAGGCATTGACTAAGTTGTTGTTGCATAATAAATTTAATCCTAAAAAGGTCTAGGGAGAAGGAGATACTAGGGCCTAGAAGAGCCTACACCCTAGCTATCTCTCTTCTTAAGGTTTGGAACCCTAGGAGGACTTAAGGTTCTACTCCTCCTAGGCCTCTTTTCATCCTTAGATCAACATTATCATCTTGTTGTCAACCTTAAAAGGAGTCACCGCCTATGACTCCATCACCCTCTTAAAGGCACTAGTCTTCAACCCTATTTCCTTGACAAACCTACCAACTTTCGAACTCAAACTTGCACTCATTACCTTGCTAACCTAACCTAACCAACTAGCCTGATTTAGTACTAACCCTAAAAATTGTTGTTGTTATAACCACTGTTACAACCATCCTTTATCACCCTATCTAATTTTATTTGTTATCCTAATCAATTCAGAATCTGCATATCGCATAGCACTATCATTTAAGTGTTCAATATCACATTACATTGTCATTCATGGAATTTTATGAAGAGCATATTGCAGTTGTCATTACTTTATTTTATGTTGTTATACATCTCTTAATTGTTGCACATACTTGTTGACTAGCACTATTTCTTACAAGATCATTGTCTTTTTGAAGCATTAATATCACTTGTTTCTTGTAAACTTCCATAATGTTTTCTTGTTGTCTTGGTTAAGGGTAGGTACACATTATTTTACCCTTTTTGCTTCATCCTTCAAGGGATAAATCTGATCTGAATGACCTAGAGAGAGGGGTGGTTACCTTATCCTTTTCCCTTCATCAAACCACTAGGTCTAGGGACATCTCCCTTGGAGTGGATTTATCCTTCTCCTAAACAGAAAGAGGTATCTTATTGAGGTGACAGTAATAGGATTACCCCCATGTTATGCCAATCTTGTCCTACTTGCCTTGGGCTTTGGGAAAGTACAGATTGTGCGATAACAGAGTCGGGACTAGGAGATATGTTGGAAAGAAAGACTAAAAAAAATGTGTCAAGCACAAGGTAGAAAGCATCAAATCTATACTTGGGGAGGGTGTTAAGATGCATGAAATTTCAAGTATGCAGAGTGTGTTTCTAGTGGGATGATTCTCTTGAAGAATGATGTCAGTGGGCACATTGAGAAAGCAAACTGTGCAAAATTTCTCAAGATACCTTAGATACGAGCCTTGGATCCTGGTTTTGGAAAAAGGATGGTTGGCTTAGGTCATGCGCTCTAGACTAGATGTAGATAAGATTCTCAAGATGTGGTGGAATTGGGATTCACAAGCGCTCTTCCTCAAGAAATAGTCTATTAAATTTGATGAAAATTAGGAAAGACTAGAAATAACTCTAGTGTGGGTTCATTTACTAGGGCTCCCTCTCATCTTGTTGTTTGAATAAGTTTTTAGGGAGATGGGGAATGCCCTAGTATTATTTAATGAAGACAAATACTCTTTTTAGTGCTACAGCTACATGGGAATGGCCCGCATCTTGGTCATATTAAAACTCACAAGAGGTCTCATAGACTCTATAACCATTCAGAGAAAAAAAAATCCATTTTTCATCAAGAATTGGATTACGAGGGAATATTGTTTCAGTGTGGGTAGTGCCATACTTACGGTCACCTTGCCAAGGATTGCTCACTAACATTAAAGTGTAGAATTAGGGTGAATAAACCCTAGGCATAGATGCAATAATATTCCACCACAAACGCTCTAGTATAGCCTCAATGTTTAACAACATCATCCCCAATCGAGACAATTGTGAAGCAGGAACATCTCGGCTCTAGTGAACACTAGGAAAACCCTAAAGCATCTGCCTTATAAGAAAATCCAGATAATTCTAACAATACCCCCCCACATTTAACTCATTATGATGATTTGGGTTTTTTATTTGGGTCTTTCAAGGAACAAAACTTATCCTCAGAAGAAGGCATTGGTAAATATTTCCTCTTAATCCTCTTAGGCCTTTTTGGTCCACATCCCACACCTATGATCTCTCTCTCTCAAACATTAATATGCCTAGGCTTCCCTTTGAAATATCTTCCCCAAATGGCTGACCACCGGACCCCCACAAAGCTCCTCATATCCAAGTATCCCCCCTCCCTCCCATGTTCTAAAATACCATCTTAGATATCAGACCCACATAAACAACCCTCAAAATCAAGATGAGGAGGGTGGCCTGGGTTCCTATAATGAAAAGGGATTAAATCCCTCTGAGAGTGATGAAAAATCCTTCATGTCCCTAGCTCAAAATCATGTGAACTCAAAGGTGTATTCTTGAAGACAAAATTATCTTATTGGGGCATGGTATCGCACAATATGTAGCTTGGGAAAATACAACCCCAATCCATAGAAGTGTGACAACTATGGGAGTACCTACCGACTGTCACCTTCAATAGACACTCCCCTCACTTTAGTGATGTTGAAATCACCACAATGGGGGAATCTGAGTGACCCTACGGGGATTGAGATGAAAAGTGAGATGATGATAATGAACACCCGTATAGGCCAATATTAAATATGGATTGATTCTTGAAGAATTAGTCTTGTAGATGGTAAATTATTGTTAAGTATTGTGCACCTGCAAAACAGTGTTAGCCCTACTCAAAACAAGACAAATGATGGAAACAATAGCCTTAAACAAATGGGGATCAAGCAAGAATCATTGTTGTCCCAAATTTCAGTAGTATGGAAGTATATAGATAAGTAATAAAATATGTCAATATCTACAATTTTAACCATCTAAAATCTAGTACAATATGCACCTCTCTCTTACTTCTTCTCCCAATTGCAGCTCTCCAAACTTGCGCACTTGATGAGTGAATGAGTGAGTGAGATATTGAGGTGTTGGATTCCTTTATTTATACAAACTGGCAGGTGTTGGAAAGGTGTCTCTTCACTGGGTAGGGTTGACTTGTCTTCTTAGTGGTTAAAACCACTTTAATTAGCATGGGGGCCGACTTCTCAATTTGCACAATATATTTAGGGTTTGACCAATCCAAAAAAGGGGATATGGTCAATTACAATGCACGACATGATAAATCCACAAAATGGGATTGATCAGATGAATAATAACTCAATAATAAATAGAATACTCTTTGTAGTTACAATATTTCAACACTCCCCCTTAACAAGAAGGGTATTCTACATACACAACTACATACAACATCATCAAGAGAGAGAGAGAGAGAGAAACAACATCAACATCATCTGGAACACTGAATGGCATATCTATAAATCATCGGAATTTTTTCTCATCATCAATATCATCATCCACATCAAAGAGATGAAATGGCATCATCATCATCATCTGCATCAACATGGATTAGTATAACACTAATACATCAGCATCATCAATAACAACACAAGGATGATAACACATCAACCACAATAACATCACGTCACGAAGGCTGGAGCATCATCAACATCAACACTAGGCTAGAAATATTCAGCATGAAGCTAGAAATCTTTAGCACGAGGTTGGCATATCAACAACATCAACACAAAGATGGAAATCTTCAGCATGAGGTTGGAATCACAACAACATCAGCACAAAGATGGAAATATTTAGCACGAGGCTGGCATCTCAACAACATCAGCATGAAGCTGGAAATCTTTATCACTAGGCTGGCATCACAACAACATCAACACGAAGATGGAAATCTTTGGCACAAGGCTGGCATCTCAACAACATCAACACAAAGCTAAAAATCTTCAGCACTAGGTTGGCATCAACACTACTCCCCTTTTCGAAGGAGGTCCTTTCGGACTACACCAAGCTTGTCTCGAAAGTGCTTAAACTTTACACGAGACAGAGGCTCGGTCAACACATCAACAACCTGTTCATTTGTGCCAGCATAATGGAGATTTATGGATCCTCTCTACACCATATCACAAATGTAATGATATTGGATCTCTATATGCTTCGACTCATCATGGAACACATCATTTTTATACAACTCTAGTTATCACATAGGGTCACGGTGGCTTCCATCTCCAGATCAAATAGATATGTCAACAACATCTGAAACCATATGGCTTCATCATTGGTGGAACATACTGTAATTTATTATGCTTCTTCCATGATGAGAGAAATAATTGATTGCTTCCTACTCTACCATGAGATCATGGCTGACCCCACACTGAAGCAAAATCCCGAGGTGATATTTCTGTCAGAGACACTTCCAGCCTAATCTGAATTGGCATAACCACTCAATCTGAAGTTGTGATCTCTAGTATAACAGAGACCAAAACCCAATGTACCCTTAAGGTATCTCAGCACATGTTTTACAGCTACGAGGTGAACATGTTTGGGTTCTACCAGATACTAACTCAAAAGGTGTTCACAACAAAACATATATCTGGTTTGTTATTCGTCAGATATATCAATGAACCAATAATCTGTCTGCACAAAGTAGCATCAACCAATTATGATGAGGTATCTACTAGGAGTTTCAACTTCATTTACATGGGTGTGTACATGGATTTACATTTCAATATGTCAAACCTCTTCATTATTTTAAATACATACTTCCCTTAGTTAAGGAAGATCGTCTTTGTGGTCTACCAAAATTTAAGACCTAAGATATTATGCATTAGGTCTTTCATCAAACTCTGTAGAGATATTCTTCTACAAGTTGTGATGAGATTTTATTCATCTTGTTAAGAATACATCATCTACATATAGTAGCAACAATATAATTGGCTCATCATTCATAACCTTGAAGTAAAGGTTAGAATCAACTTTACTCTTGGTAAAGCCCAAGATCGTTAGGAAACTCTCAATTCTTCCATACCAAGCTCTAGGAGCTTGCTTCAACATGTACAAAGCTTCCTTCAACCGACAGACATGAGTCTTTCTATCTTCAATCTTCAAATCATATTACATCATCTTGGTACACTTGCTTCAACTTCAACTTAATGTGCACAATCAGGTGCTAGCTTTATGTGCTTTCTGCAAAGCACTATCTATCTCACTACCTGAGAGTGTGTCCTCTCCTCTTTCTGCTATTGTTCTTGTGGAAGTGGGACTCGGCACTTGCAGTTGCTCTAAAGTTGAGAACGGTTGCTCCATTCTCATTATGATTGTTGAAAACTGTGAGTAACTCCTCTACTTCATCACGACAACAATTTCATCTGAAATTGAGAGTGGCTCAATAACTGATACTACAGGTATCTCTTCTTCTTTCATGGAGGTAACTCTATCTTTTACTGTATTCATGTCTCCATGACCCAACTAATGTACTACACCGACTGCCACTCAATTTTAAATATGGGGATTTCTCCCCCTACATCACATACTATATATGAATCATTGTTGTTCTGGTTGTCTTCATGAATAATGGAATTATTTCTTCAATTACTGGAGTAAGTGTCTCGTCATAGTCTTCTCCCTCTTGCTGAGAGAATCCTCTGGACACACATGAGACTGCAACATCCTTGATCTATTAGATCAATCTTGGAAGTCAATACTAACTTCTCTTCTAGTCTCATGGAAAAATCCATATCCTAGTCTTTTTGATTGGCTTCCTTCTCTGTCACTGAAACAAGGGAATCTTCCCAGGAGATTTCATATCTCCCAGAAGTTTTTGAAGCTACGATCTAGTCTTTTCATGGAATCTGTCTCCCAGTCCTGGAAGTTGTCTCTTCATATGATCCTCTCTGAGATCAGGGTTACTCTTGATTTCTTCTGAGTCTACAAGGAATTCATCATCTCTTGTGGGGTATAGTTGGTGTTGAATACCAAGTCTAAATATGAAAGTTTGAGTCAGACTTAAAACGAGTTCTGCTTCCTGTCAAGGTGGCTTCATTATCCTTTGACCAAGTCTTTGGTGAGTTCTTGTTCTAATGTTTGGGGTCATATTTGGATCCTTCTTCTCCTTACAATCAATCTTCATATGAGATACTCTGGATCTCAAAAATAACTTCTTCTTCATCTTCTTTGGTACATGGATGTATATGGTTATGTACATAGTTTGCTTCATGTCTCATCTAATATGTTGCCTTTTGCAACCTTCACTATATCTTCCTCAGGGTTATCACCTGTGACCTGAAACAAGGTCAACAAAACAACAATCAAGAATAATACTCTTTTGATAATAGTAAATAAAACAATAGCACGAATAATCGTTACCGTAGTTCCTTTAGAGCTTTCACTTGTGACCTGTCTGAAACAAAGATCAAAAGTTAGAAATATAATACAAAATGAGATCAACACTCTTCTAGTGTTGTGATCAAACATTCATCCAAGGTAACTTGGAGCCAACACAAGAAGTTTCTCCTAGAGGAGATGTTAGTTGTATCTGGTAAACGATTATGTTAAGCATTTATATCAACATGCTAACATGCTACCAAGTATAATACTTTTCAAAGACTGCTACCTCAACTATAGTGTTTACTTGTAATGGGGTAGTTATCAACTTGTCATGTGCAACTTTGAATCTTATCAAGTTAATCAATCAAACCTAGAACCTGGAGTTTGTCCTCGAGAATGAGTGTGTTGTTTTTCTTCCAAGTCTTCCTCACTCAAGATGGCAAGTGATTTCTTCAACCTGCCTTCTGTACTAAGACAATTTGCTATATCGACAGAAGGTTGGGTTAGAGAATAAATTCTATAATCTTAACTTTAATCAATCTAATACCTTAACTTTAATGTTGACCAAGGTTAGTATGATGGTCATAGCTTCAACATGCAACCTAGATCAAAATAATGTCATAACAAATATATGCATATCAAAATAATCAAACATGGGTTGCATTATTCATCTGAATGTGTTGGATATGATATCCTTCTGGATCTATGGAAAGAGATCCATTCTCCTACAAATACCCTTTAAATCTTAATAGTTTAAGAGTACATACCTCTGATAGTAGTGGCAGCATCTGGTAGCAGTAGTAATAATTACCAACCCTTTTAAAAATTTCAAGGGTGACTGCAACTGGTACTGTAGATGATACTTCAGCTGATACTGCAACAGATTCTGAAACTACAATTGCAACTGCAACTTAGGGTTTTATTAGGAAACCCTAAATTTTCAAACTTCAAATTTTGAAATTCTGATCTAGTGACTAGATGCAGTGGGATGAGGCGTGTTTGCTGGAGCAATTAGATTTCAAAAATTTCAAGTTTTTCCCCTTGAAACTTGACCTGCGGAAATCTGGACTGGTACTTTTGGTACTGGTTCTGGTTTCCTAGTTTTCTGGTACTTCTGGTTTTCTGGTTTTTCTGGTACTTCTAGTTTTCTGGTTTTCTGGTACCAATCAAAACTAGGGTTTGAGTTTTCGGAGTATATGACCACTGAAAAGGTGCACTCAAGGTGCCAAAGAGTTCCCTAGGCTAGGGCGCACTTTTCTAGATGGTTTTTAGGTTGATACTCCTCTTCAACAAAAATCCCTAATTTTCTTGTACGGCAACAATGACGTTTTTCTTTATCTAGTGAAAGATTCTCTCTTCAGCTTAGCTCTGATACCATGTTAAGTTTTGAGCTATTATTAGGTTTCTTTTCAATTTAATAGATAATCATATAATAGGTAGGATCATTGAGAGAAACACAATCACAAGATACACAACATTTATCCTGGGAAACCCTCATGGGGGAGAAAACCCAGAAAACTTCCTTAATATAGATAGTCAATACAATGCCAAGACAATAAAACAAAACAGTAGAGAATATCAACACTGAGAAATGCACCTCTCTCTTACTTCTTCTCCCAACTGTAGCTCTCCAAACTTGCGCACAAGATGAGTGAATGAGTGAGTGAGACAGTGAGGCATTGGCTTCCTTTATTTATACAAATTGGCAGGCGTTGGAAAGGTGTCTCTTCACTGGGTAGGGCTGACTTGTCTTCTTAGTGGTTAAAACCACTTTAATTATCCTGGGGGCCGACTTCTCAATTTGCACAATATATTTAGGGTTTGACCAATCCACAAAAAGAGGATATGGTCAATTACAATGCCCGACATAATCAATCCACAAAATGGGATTGATCAGATGAATAATAACTCAATAATAAATAGAATACTCTTTGCAGTTACAATATTTCAACAGATGGGTGGGAGGGAGAAAATCTTGTTGGGAAGAATAGCCACAAGCCTGATCGATCCATCTCTTAAAAGGACTATCACATATATATGACAGATCATCTTCATCCTTGTTCAGAATTCCATTGCTTGTTGAGGAATAAGAGGAGATGAGAGATCACAAGAAAAGTGCATGGCTTTCCCAAGAAGAAGATAAAATGTAAGGGACAACCTCATGTCCGGAAAAAGAAATGATCCTCCTATTGAAAATTTGTTGTCTTTTTATCTGCATATCCTTTCAAAAGGCCCCAGGATGAAAACATTGTTGCTTAGTAATGTGAGTCTCTGATTTATCTAGGCTTGCCACAACTTTGTATCCATTGAAATTGGAGCACGAAGGTGATTGGAAATATTCATAGAACAAATCTGAACCCCTAAAAGGACACACATCACAACTCCCAAGCAATGATTGAAATTCATCTTCAGTATATTTTGACAAGTAATCCTCAAATGGATGAAATAAATTCATGACCATATCATCATCAGGTTGCCAAGAATCTGAATCATTTGCACGTAAAAACTAGTTCTTTGAAGACAACAACTCAACCCATTTTTCACGAGAACTACCCTCAATGTAGTAAATGGGATCTTTATAAAAAATGAAGCAACCCACATCCCATATACATCTTCCAACCTATATGAAATCATCAATGTGTTGATCAACCATGTCCAAGAGGTCCTCCATGAAATCATTTACATCATTTGGACTAATCACTGCTTCATATTTATGTGCAGGAGGAAAGCAAGGATGAAAAACTTCATCTTCATCAAGCGGGGGAATGGATATTGATGTCTCATCTATATTCCCTTCATGTTGCACTTCATCATAATTCTTCTTTTTGTTCATGGAATTTTTCTCCATGGATATGCCCCTCCAATGCCTCTTCATCACTAGGGGCTTAATCCTGAATGTGAAGTGCTTCATTTGGCTATTCCTCAAAGGACCAAAAAGGAAACTCTTGCCATTATGGGCTTGCTATTTGGTGGGTTATGTCTTGTCAAGATCTTGCACTTCCTTGGAGTTTTCCTCCTTTTTCCTGTACTTGTTCTTCAAATACTACTTCCGCCAAGCATCCTTTAAGGTTGTTGTTGCATTTTATTCCAGGGAAGCCTCATTATCATGAATCTTCGTATTAGTTTCAAAGAGAACTAAAAGTCCCTCCTCCTATAGAGTTGTTAGAAGTTCATGATAAGTATCTTCAAAAATATAAAATCCTGGACCACAATGCTTCAAAAAATCTTCAACAAAAGTCTTGAGAGGAGTGATACTCTTTGGTCTGCAACAATTTCTTATCCCTCCTTATTGCTTTATTCCCAATAAGTGTAAAAATGATACCACCAAAAGGTCTTTATGTCTTCTTTCAAGTATGGATGTATATCTCACATGCGATAGGACATGTGAGACAACATAAGAAGGATCACCATTGTACTTCGAGATATTTTTGAGATACTCCGGGGAGAACTTGTTTGGGAATCCTCGAACATCCTAGAGATCAAGGGAAACATATAGTCCATGCCATACCTAGAAAACAATCCTTCATTATGTGTAAATAAACTCAACCACAATGGAGTTTTCGTACCTTTCTAGGTTATGTAGTGAGTGTGAGGTGGATGGGGTTTGACTTCTAGGTACGGGGTTTCATGACATACAAGGGCTTGTATTGTCTCATTTAAGGGTGCCTTTGTTGAGGTTCGACCACATCCTTTTCCTCTTTTTGTTTTTAAAGCATATTTTTCCAAGCCCTTTATTAGTCATTTATTTTGCATGTGTTTCCAAGTTGAAGACAATAAGGGGCACTAAAAATGAAATGCATAGCCCACATACACTCTACCTAAGTTTGCATGTTTTTCCAAGTTGAAGACAATAAGGGGCACTAGAAAGGAAATGCATAGCCCACAAACGCTCTACCTTGGAAAACAAAATTAATTAATTAGTTATTTATTTTATGGGTCCTTCATTTTTTGAGAGGCATGTCATTACTCTTGGTTCAATAAGCTCAAAAACCTAAAATATGGGGAAACATAGGGGAAGAAGTAATGGAAAGTGGCAAGTATGAGTGAAGATGGTACGATGACCCTTCAAGGAGAACCCCAGTAGCAACCCTTTCCCTAAGGGTGGCCAATTACTAGGAATCCATGACACTCACCAAGGTAAAATAGGGGAAAAATCATAATTTCCAAGAAAATGTTTTCAAAATCAAGAAAGGATCCTTTGCAACATGTTCAAATGCCTCAAATATTAAAATGACACTTACCACAATACCAGAATTGTTACCTCATGAAGAAAGACTCGTTGTCCTCTTTGGGGCAAGTTGGGTGTGGTGGATGTTGTTGCCATCGATTGAATAGTGATGTGTGGTATGATAGGGGCTCCTACCTACTTATCTACCTCTCGGTACTCCAAGTCTGCAACCTGAGGGCCTCGAGACATCATCTCCTTAGATATCCCTAGAAATGGGGGAAAACATTTGGCTCCTACTCAGGGACATGTACTCGTCATAGAGTGCATGTGAACCTTAGCATCTTCTGGTAAGATTTTTCCCTACACACATCGAAACAAACAAAAATGTTGGATATCGAGGGTGTCTCACTCACCCCTTGTCCATATGATCAAAATTTCAAAATTTCAACTAATCTTTAAAAGAAAAATTTGCATTTTTTCAAAAATTTATAAACTAACATGTAATATGATCAAAGAAAATTATCATAACATGTATGCAATAATGAAAATAGAGAAAAATTAAAATGAGATATGAAATAAAAATAAGTAAATGCAACTAAATTATCATGATCACACGAATGCAAATGCATGGGAGAACAAATGACCTACCTACTTACCTGGGGGCCCCTTTAGAGAATAGCTCCTATGGATGTTGGGTGAAATCATACAACTAGTGTAACCAACTGATCATCTCATCAAGGTATCTCCCCCTGTGATTAATTATGTAATGCAACAAAGAAAAGTGAAGTACATAATAATCATGAGCTAAATAAACATGTAATCAATCATGACATGAAGCTCATGGAGATGGGTGGGAGGGAGGAAATCCTGCTGGAAAGGTTAGCCACAAGCCTGATCAATCCATCTCTGAATAGGACTATTGCATATAGACGACGGTTCATCTTCCTCCTCGTTTCGAATGCCATTGCTTCTTGAATACTAAGAGGAGATGAGAGATCGGAAGAAAATTGCATGGCTTCCTCAAGAAGAAGATAAAAGTTAAAGGACAACCTCATGTCCGGAGAAAGGAATCCTCGTGCTAATGAAAAATTGTTGCCTTTTTATCTGCATATCCTAACAAAAATCCTTAGGATGAAAACAGTGTTGCTTGACAATGTGAGTCTCTGATTGGTCCATGTTGGACACAACTTTGTATCCATCGAAATTGGAGCATGAAGGTGATTGTAAATCTTCATAGAACAAATATGAACCCCTAAAGGGACATGCATCACAACTCCAAAGGGATGATTGAAATTCATCTTGAGTATATTGTGACAAGTCATCCTCAAATGGATCAAATAAATCAGTTACCGTATCAGCATCGGGCTACCAAGAATCTGAATCATATGCACGTGGAAACTAGTTCTCTAAAGATGACAACTCAACCCCTTTTGCACGAGAACTACCCACAATTTTGTAAATGGGATCATTATAAACAAATTAAGAAACACACATCCCTTCTATGTCCCCCAACCTATATGAAATCATCAATGTGTTGATAAACCATGTCAGAGAGTGTTGGAGCCAGGCCAAAGGCCAAAGAGGAAAAGCATGGCATTTTTGGGAATGAAAGCGTGCACAAGAGAAGCAACAGTTGGAAGGAAACACAGCACACACGCATGCAAGGAAGGCATGCACAAGGGAAGCGATAGCTAGAAGGAATAATGGCACGTGCCCATGTAGAAGAAGACCTAACGATGGTAGGGTTAGGGTTTTGGTAAGGTATTGTAAACGATTGAAGAGCCCGGAATGTATAAATATAGATGTTTAGGCATCATGGTCGGTTCATTTCGGAGTACTATTATGTTATTGTAAGTTACGCATGAGTTGATGAGATATGTAATGTTTTGCTATAAGACCTATTTTGTAAGTTGTTGAGATAGAAGAGATGAGAGAAGGTAGATCTTGAGGCTTAGATCGTAGGCTGAGGAGCCTGGTGCGATCTAGTTAGCCTCATATAGATCTTACCCATTAGAGGGGAGTTGTAAGCGCTCGGCGTTGTAGATGTGAACAGAATATAATAAAAGAGTTGAGAGCCAAATCTTTGTGGACGTAGCCCGAGGAGGGGGTGAACCACGGTAATATATGTGTTGTGTGATGAATGTTTGCATGTCTCTAGTGTCTGAAGCAGTTTTTACTATGTTGAATGAATGAGTTATTCTATTGATTGTTTAAGTGTTTTTGTGATATTAAGGGAATAAGCCTATGGATCTACTGCATAAATCGTGAATAACATTATGTTGCATTTACAAGTAATAATAATGGTTCAATATTTAACCCGCTTATCTCATACTCAATCCTAGGCTGTAAACACCTGAGTATTATAGCCACCCATTAGAGCTATCTCGGGTGAGACTGCGCAGCGCATTCTGTGTGTTGCGTTGCCTTCTGGTTTACCAGGAGGACCAATAGTTTTAGAGGCTTTGTTGGAACCTCGAACAGACATGAACCATGGGTCAATAAACTCAGATAGTATAGGAGAGAAATGGAAAACAAATGGCTCTGTTGTCGTTGGTGGGAACATGAGAGGATTGAGTAGAGAAGATAACTCGAAGATCTGTCGGAATCAGATTAAGAAAAGGATAGGGAAGAGACCAATGATCCATTAGGAGGGAATGTTGAGGTCGTGGAATCCCACAAAATCAGAGATCAAAACTTGGCTAAGAACTAAGGAGCTAGAGTTTGCACAAAAATACGATAGAAACCCTAGACTAACACCTCGCAAATATCTTGAGAAATACATGTTTACAAATTTACACAAAGTCTTTTTTTGTGATTTTCCACATCTATTACAGGAGTGGATACTAAGGTTGAAGGATAACCACGCAACGAACCGGATTCGATAGCTACAGTGGACCCCAGTACAGATTTTCCAGCTTCAACATACCAACAACAAGTTCACCCGCATAGTAGACTTTTGGCTTGATAGTATTGTGGTAGGTTTTATCACAGAGTTTGCAATAGACACAATGAAGTCGTACAACGCAGCAGAGCAAGAGTTTCTACAGGGACCTTGAGGAAGGTACATTCAATCACTCTATACTTCGATTAAGATATTGCTATATAAAAAAGGTGTAATGGCAATGGAATTCGACAGCTAAACTTCCCTGCGTGCATGGGGGAATGGGGGAAGCACTGACAGAAAGAGGAGAAATAGAATGAGGAAAGGATAAGAGTAAGAAGGAGGAGTAACCCTTGGACCCGATCAGGATGGATGACGACCAGATCAAGTGGATCTTGGCGAAAATGGGAAAGACGCGTAGCGAAGCACCCTACCAATACAAGGTGAATACCAAGAAGAGAGTTATAGCCATGAGGGAAGGTTTGGTGAGTGATGAGGAAGAGGTAGAGGATCTTCGGGCTGTGGAGCAGATTGAGGAAATCATGCGCGCAACATATGAGGGAAATACGAGAGGTCCAAGAGCGGGAGTAGAAGGCAGACATCCTATCCATATTAATGTTAGTGTGGAACCCATAAACCCATGTGCGACTAATACACCAAAGAGAACACCACCGTTTAGACAACCGAAGTTCAGAAGAAGTCAAACAGTAGGGAGTACATCTACACAAGGAACAACAACTGGATGAGCCAGTTCAAGCAACACTAGTCAAGCATCTACACCACGCGGAGGTAGTAGTTCAGCATTCAAAATCGTAGGACACAATCCCACCATCAGGTTACCCAAATTTTTTGGAGAAGCAGCAGAAGACCCTGAGAAACATTTGTTCATTTGTGCAAATATATGGGAAGCAAAACAAATCACTGATGAAGATACCAAACTTGCGCAACTAGCTATTACGCTAAGAGATCGTGCACTAGACTGGTACATGAGTTTAGACGCAAATAGTGCCCCTTGGACGACAAGGACACTGGAAGACATTAAGAAGCTACTGATAAATGAGTTCCAGAAGCCGAGCTCAGAGGATCAGTACATGAATGAGATGATCGAAATAAGATAGAAACCAGGAGAATCCGTATGGGAGATTGATCAGAGATTCAAGCAATTGAAGGGAAAGTTAAAATATCTCATGACTGAGATGCAACATAGACACTTGTTTGTCAATTCACTACTCCCACACTTAAAATATCCATTGCGACAACATAAGTTCCAGACACAGGCAGAGGCTCTGCAGGCAACCTTACAACTGGAAGAAAACCAGTACCAGCAAACGGACCCAGCTATTGAAGAACTGAAGGAGGACTTGAATAATTTAACATTTCAACTAAACCAGAATAAGAACAAAGACAAACAACAAGTTGTTTGGTGTACCACATGCGGGATGGAAGGACACCACAAGAACGAATGCCCAACATTCGCGCAGTATATGGCAGCAGGAATGCCAAATCCACTAGCAACAGGAGGATTGTGGTGTGAAATCTGCAAGAAACTGGGTTACGAACCTTATCACTGCACGATGATGTAGAAATACCAAACAATCCCGAAGAGCTCATATTGCACCTTTTGCAAGTCAGTGGGCCATGATGACAAATATTGCAGAACTATGGAGTTGATGCGAGAAAGGACATCAGACGCATATAGAGTACAAGTAGAAATGATGACTAGGCAAGCCGCACCACAGTTTAATCAAGCTCCAACTCCATAAAACATTGTGCAGCAGCAGTATAATACTGTGTAGCAAACATATAATAACGCGCAATCGCAGTACAACACGGCACAGCCTCAGTACAATACCAGGTAGTATAATCAGGCGCCACCATATAATGCACCAAGAGGAGATTGAGCAGGCTACAGAGGTGGAGGATGAGCAAGAGGGGGTTTCAGATGAAGTAGAGGACCAGTGATGTGTCACAATTGTCAACAACCGAGACATTACACAAGGGAATGTCCACTTTCACCAGCAACTTGTATGTATTGTCCTGCATCGGACCATGATACAGAAGAATGTCTGACACTACTAGTAAAGATTCAGGAAAAGAGGAATCGAAACAACCAAAATGTTCAGTGGATTTCTGCCGAAGCAAGGGATGAAGGACGAAACATTAATATAGTTACTCGTGGAGGAGAGAAAACAGGGGATGACACTGTTCGACAAGCGCCAGCACAAAATCAACGGGTGAAAAAGAACAATGAACCAAGGAAGCAGTTCGACGTGCAGAAGGAAAAAGAGATATTAAAGCAAGCCCGACAATAATTTCAGAAGGAAGATATTGCGACGACTTCAACTGCGCAACAAAGCAAGGAAGGACCCGAATACAAAAAGCCTCCACTATTGGATCATAACAACAAATACATTCCATGGGCCAAGTAAGTACAATCAAAGGCTTTTTGCAATCATGTGTAAAGGTATTATGTGATCCATCATCTATGAAAATCTTGGAAAACATACTAGAAAAATGTATCCTCGAGACAGAAGAAAAGCTAGAACCAAAAACTGTCAATCACCTACACACAAGAAGAAGAACAAGTAGGGAATTTAGACTGAATGCCAACATTGGAGATTTCAATATCGGAGATGTCATACTAGATCTAGGATATAAAGTTTATGTACTACCAAAGAAGACATGGCAATGCATGGGAGAGCCCACATTACGATATTCACCTGTTCAATTGAAACTAGAAAACCAACACAGAGTCCTACTAATAGGCAGACTGAAAGGAGTGACAGTAGACCTAGATGGAGTGTGCACTAAAGCAGATTTTGAAGTCATTGAAATAGTGGACGGCACAACACCTTACCCAGCATTGCTTGGTCTGGATTGGGCGTTTGACAACCAATCCATAATCAACTTAAAGACCAGGAAAATGACATTTGAGTCAGGAGA
Source organism: Picea engelmannii (assembly GCA_009831015.1). NCBI lineage: Eukaryota > Viridiplantae > Streptophyta > Pinopsida > Pinales > Pinaceae > Picea > Picea engelmannii. The sequence continues at coordinate 67,375 of ML813227.1, forward strand.
ATACAGGGTCATCATGCCATTAGACCCATCCAAAGGAGAGAGGTTCGTAGAACCTACTTGTTTGGACCTAGAGGAAATCGGCCAGTTGTACAGAACAATTGTGCACAATGAGTATTACGTAAACCCAACTGCATACGAGATAATCAATTGGTGGATCATCCAATGCAACAGATTTAGATACCGGTTTAGAGAACTGGCAACAAAGGCTACATGAAGTATCCACAAGGAGATGTGCATGAATAGACCGCGTTGTAAGATGGGTAGGCAACAAAAGTATGATGGACAAAGAGCATCAACAGAACACTTGGAGAACTGTAGAACACTATGGAAAATGACACCTCCAGAGGAATGGCCTCATTATTTTATACATAATCTAGGGGGCATACCAGAAAACTGGTATACAGACCAGGAATTGCTCAAAGGAACTATGACCTGGATGACATTGCAACAAAATTTTACAGTCACTTTCTCATTTGAGCATGAGAAACCCAACATAAAATTCACACTGAAGAAGATAAGAGGAGTGATATTCATCAAAGAGTCGGAAGTTGAAATGATCACAGAAGAACAACAACAGAACAAACAAACAGTTAAAGAACTAATGTCATATTACCATTTGCAAGAGGAAGCACCAGATGAAGATGATCTGCACGATATTCCGATTGCAGAAGCAGAAGGAGAAATAGAAGTGGAAGGTCCACCTATAGAATCATAAGTTATTTCCACACTGATCAAAGTAAATAAATTCAATATTGGGATAGTCAAGCAGCCCAAAATGGCTATCATTGAAGATTATTGGGATGAGTAAACAGTGGAAAGCATAACAGAGCTATTGCATGAATACAATGAATTGTTCCCCACAACATTTACAGATATGAAGGGTATAGTAGGAGATCTAGGAGAGATGAAGATACCACTCAGACCAGAAGCGAGATTGATCAAACAATGACCATATAGATTGAACCCCATATATAAGCAGAAAGTCAAAGCTGAGATTGATAGGATGTTAGAAGTCGGCATCATAGAACCGGTCGAAGAATCAGAATGGATAAGCCCGATGGTATTACAGGAAAATAAACAAGGAGGTATCAGGATATGCGTCGACTTGTGGAAGTTGAATGATGCATGCCTACATGACCCATTCCCTACACCCTCCATGGATGAAGTGTTAGAGAATGTAGGAGGAAATGAAGCCTACTCATTCACTGATGGATTCGCAGGCTACCAACAGATCAGGATAGCACAAGAAGATAGATACAAGACCACATTTGTGACAGAATGGGGATCTTATCAGTACACAGTTATGTCGTTTGGACTGAAGAATGCATCAGCAATCGTTTCGAGAGTAGTCATTGTTGCGTTTAAAGAATTCATCCACCAATTCCTAGAAGTTTACTTGGATGATTGGACAGTTTACAGTTTGTTGAAAGACCATGTAGAAGTCTTACGCCTAATGTTAGAAAGATGCAGACAGTGTCAGATATCACTGAACATAAAGAAATGCATAGTCGGAACACCGTTCGGGATACTATTGGGCCATATAGTATGTAAACAGGGTTTACTAGTATATCATGCAAAGATCGCAATCATTGTTAACTTACCACCACCAAAAATAGTTCGTCAGCTAAGAGCGACGTTGGGACACACGGGTTACTACATGAAATTTATCAAAGGTTATGCACAAATAACTGCACCGATGGAAAAGCTGCTAAGAAAGGATACAAAGTTTTAGTGGAACGACGAGTGCCAACATGGTCTGGATACCCTAAAGGAAAAGATGGTCATCGCGTCGATATTAGCCTTTCCAGATTGGGAGAAGACATTCCATGTACATGTAGACGCATCATCCATAGCACTTGGATATATCTTGGTGCAGCTAGGAGTGGGGGACTTAGATCACCCGATAGCATTTGCAAGTAGAAATTTATCCGACTCAGAACAAAACTATAACATGACAAAAAGAGAAGGCCTAGCTATGGTTTATGCACTGCAAAATTTCAGACATTACTTATTGGGGAAACACTTTAAGATGTTCATGGATCACTTGGCCTTGAAATATTTAGTCAACAAGTCAGTTTTGGGGGGGATAATTTGTCGATGGATACTACTATTCCAAGAATTTGACTTTGAAGTAATCGTCAAACTAGGAAATTTAAATGCAAGACCTAACCACCTATCAAGAGTCACCAATGGAGAAGAACCTACAAACTTGGAGGACAGCTTTCCGGATGCACAGCTATTCTCACTTCATATTGCCGATGAATACTTCGCAAATATCATCCAGTACTTGAGCACAGGTACTGCGTTGCAAGAGTATAATACTGCGTAGAAGAAAAACCTGGTAGTCCGCACTGTCGAATATCAACTGATTGCAGGACATCTATATAAGATGGGCGTAGATAACATCTTGTGACTATACGTTTTAGAGCATGAAAGACCAAGATTTTTAGCAGAATCCCATGAAGGAATAACAGGAGGGCATTATGAAGGCAAAGCTACCACGCAGAAGGTATTGCGCGTAGGAATATGGTGGCCAACGATTCACAGAGACTCGAAGGAGTATTGTCAAAAATGTGATGTCTGTCAAAGGGTGGGCAAACCCAACATAAGGGACGAGATGCCATTACGACCATAAGTAATAGTCCAAGCATTTGATAAATGGGAAATAGATTTTGTGAGACCAATCAACCCACCAGCAAAAAGAACAGGAGCAAGGTACATTATCACTGCAACGGAATACCTAACAAGATGGGCAGAAACCGCACCAGTGAAGGATTTCAGCGCAGAAACAACAACACATTTTTTATTCGAACAAGTAATCACTAGATTTGGGTGTCCAATAATTTTAATGAGTGACCAAGGCACGCACTTCATAAACAACACCATCAGCGCCATGACTGAAGAGTTTGAAGTCCATCATCAGAAGAGCACACCATATCACCCACAGGCAAACGACACTGTGGAAGCGTTTAACAAAATCCTGGAGAATACGCTGACAAAGATTTGTAACGTCAATAGGGATGAATGAGATCTCAAAGTACCAGCAGTATTATGGGCCTACAGGACTACATGCAAAAAATTAACAGGGCACACACCATTTAAATAGCTTTATGGCCAAGAAGCAGTGGTGCCATTAGAATTTCTAGTTATGAGCTTGCGTGTAACAACAATCACACAAATGAAAAAATGAAGCGTAGTACAGGAGAGACTGAACCAGTTAATGACAATGGAGGAAGATTGAAGCTTAGCAGGATTCCACCAACAAGTTCAGAAAGCAAGAGATAAAGCTTGGCATGATCAACACATCAAGAAGAGGATGTTCAAGGAAGGAGACCTAGTACTAATGTGTGACAACAAATCATTTCAGCACCTGGGAAAGCTCAGAATGCATTGGCTAGGACCGTACGAAGTAAAATCTGTCACAGATGGAGGAGTTGTATAGTTGAGAGACTTATCAGGCACATAACTCAGAGGGATGATTAATGGGAGACGACTGAAGCTCTACAAGGACAATTGACCACCCACCGCGTAGTAAAAAAAAAAAAAAAACAACAAGGAAAGAACCAAGGAGGGAGCATCGCACCAGTAGTAGAAAGTTCACAAGAATTTAGAAACACAACCTCGGTGAGGAGAAGGACAACGGTCACATAAAAAGGGAAACGAGCGAGAAAAGGAAAGTCGACAAAAACAGGATGACATGACAACACTAGGCGGAATTAAAGGACGGCAAGGACGGATGGGACTCCACATTAAATGCACTAACTGAAGACGCTAAGGTAGAGTAATGGAAAGTACGAACCCATCGAATATGAATTGAACCCATAGTTAAGGTACATTAAAACCCATAATGAAGGAAGTGTCATCGACAAGCTTCATGGAAAACCCATACAACACACGGACGCGGAAGCAAACAGTCTATTCATGAAAGAAGAGCAGACAGCGAGAAATAGAGGACGAAAATCACAGAGCAAGCTCATAGAGGTCACAGAGACCATTCAAACCTATCAAACAGTCGACATTCACCGACATGGCACCGCCCAATCAAGCAAAAGCGAGCTAGAACGGTATGGCACGGATAGGGGAACCATAGGAATCATTATAAAAAGGATCAATGATGTCACAACACAACTAGGCGCGAAGATCTTAGCCTGCAAGTTGCTAAGAAAATGTTGCAGGGAGGAAGCACCAGCTGGAGTCGTTGCAGTTGCAGCTCAGTGCATAGAAGGCACCTCGATGAGCTAGGAACCGTATCTCTTGAACCTATTCCTGGCTAACTGCAAGGATGCGTAGGATCTAGGAACAGAGTTCCACTATTCATGGTTGATCACACTAATAGCCTTCATGGGATGGAGAGAGCCAAGGTACATAGTTTTTGGCACTAGACCCAAACCAAATCAAGGGGCAAGATATTTGGTGCTCAGAGCCAGGCCAGAGGCCAGGAGAAAAAAGGTGAACGGGTCTATCTTTGAAGGATACCTACGCGACCTACAAGAATCCATCTCCAAGATGTGGAGAATAACACTAGAAGTTGTTGCACAATATGGGAACATCGCCAACTTCCAAGCCACATGACATGCAATGTGGATACAAGAAAGGAAGGATCTAAAAAAATAGTGGTTGCAAATGCACAATTGTATCACAGAGGGGGACATCGACATGGTCATCAATGAATGGGATGATGAGTGGAAGACTCTCGTCCTTACCCAGGATATACCGGAAAGAAAAGCAGAAGAAGAGGCAAGGCAGGGAGAGACCCAGCCAAGGAAAATTCAAGTGCCCCAGAGACAAAGAATAGGCCAGGGCAGGACAACACTAATAGACGAAGGGACAACGAAGACATGGCCCCAGAACGGAAAGAAAGATAAGACGCAGTCGGCCAAGGAGAAGCAAAAACGGGTCGAACCCATGCAAGATACCTCAGTAAATCCCAACCCACAAGAACTGAGGGGAAACAAGAGGCCAACCAGGCAGACAGGAGGCACGCGCAAGAAATCAAAGGCACAAAGAAAACTACCAGAGAATTTGATCACGAATGACGATGGGGAAATGATAGCCCAAATGGTTTAGGATTGTCTATCCAAGGACTTCGATCACACTGCACACCACAGGGATAGGATTGAAGAGAAATTGGTAGACACGCGACAGCTCCTAAAGAAAATTGGGGAAGGGCAGCCAGCAAGAAGTAGGGGACTCAAACCATTAGCACCGCAGACAGAAGGAAGAGTTCAAGAAGAGGAATGAGAGTTAGTCCAGGTAATACTGCAGTGGCACGTAACATTCCATATCAACCCTAGTATGTTGTGCATGGACGAAATTGTGGGGCAGACAACATTGAAGGACTTAAGCCAAATCCAACTTGTGTTGATGAGGATACCATCAGGGGCACTACACAGGTTGCAGGCTAGTGTAAACCATGAGGTACAGTCTCGCGCACGCAAACACTTAACTAAATTGAAGCAGGAAACAAAGAATCAGGAGGCGCTGGAAATAGTCTATGAGAAAGCTAAATCTGAGACCCGGGAGGAAAGGGAGCGCATAAAAGTATTGGAGCAGAAAGTGGCAGGGACTTACGAGAAGATTCCACAGGCCGCGCAGGGAGAGGAAATCATAGCAGTAGAAAAGATTGATCAGATTGTGCAGGCAATTGATCAATATCAAAAGGAGATAAAGAATCTCCGAGAACAACTCACACGAACCACTCCACCAGCAGTGAAGGAGCAAAGGAAGCAGGAAGCAACAACGCAACTACAGGAGATAGAGTAGTAGGTAAGTACAGCAACTAACATATTCAATAAAGCAGCGCAGCTTTGGAATAGATTGGAGGAGGATCAACAGGTCCAACAGTGGGACAAGGAGGAAGAAAGGATCAACACATCGATCCAAGATCTCAAGCAGAAGCAGAATACAATAGAAATCATAGAATGCGTCAAAGGCACACAGGACATGAAGAGATTGCAGGCAAAGCTAATTACTGCGTAAACACAGAAACATGAGTGACGGGCTCAAATGGAACCGCTGCAAGAGCAGGTAGCAGAAGTCCTAGCACAAGCAAAGGAAGCCAAGGCACATATATCACATACCCAGGCAAAGTGCATGGAACTGATCAGTGAGGAAATTTCAGTCCAGATAGTGGACACATTCAAGGAGAAGACTACGCAGGCGCAGACACAAGCAACAACACTCAAGGAAAATTTCCAGGAGATCACTAAGGAGATCGAGGAGGCACACAAAGATTAGGTGGTTCGGGACGAGCCACATGTTAGTGTTGGGGGCCTGTTGGAGGCAGGCTTAAGAGGAAAATCATGGCATTTTTGGGAAAGAAAGCATGCACAAGAGAAGCAACAACTAGAAGGAAACACAACACGCACGCATGCAAGGAAGGCATGCACAAGGGAAGCGACGCCTGGAAGGAAGAACAACACACCCACATGCAGAAGAAGACCTAACGACGGTAGGGTTAGGGTTTTGGTAAGGTATTGTAAACGGATGAAGAGCCCAGAATGTATAAATATAGATGTTTAGGCATCATGGTCGGTTCACTTCGGAGTACTATTGTGCTATTATAAGTTACGCATGAGTTGATGTCATATGTAATGTTTTGTTGTAAGACCTATTTTATAAGTTGTTGAGCTAGAAGAGATGAGAGAAGGTAGATATTGAGGATTAGATCGCAGGCTGAGGAGCCTAGTGCGATCTAGTTCGCCTCATATAGATCTTACCCATCAGAGGGGAGTTGTAAGCGCCCGACGTTGTAGATGCGAACATAATATAATAAAAGAGTTGAGATCCAAATCTTTGTGGACGTATCCCCAGGAGGGGGTGAACCATGGTAATATCTGTGATGTGTGATGAATGTTTGCATGTCTCTAGTGTCTGAAGCATTTTTTACTATGTTGAATGAATGAGTTATCCTATTGCTTGTTTAAGTGCTTTTGCAATATTAAGGGAATAAGCCTCTCGATCTACTGCATAAATCATGAATAATAATATGTTGCATTTACAAGTCATAATAATGGTTCAATATTTAGCCCACTTATCTCATACTCAATCCTAGGCTGTAAACACCTGAGTATTACAGCCACACATTAAAGTTATCTCAGGTGAGACTGTGCAGCGCATTCTGTGTGCTTCGTTGCCTTCTTGTTTACAAGGAGGGCTGATAGTTTTAGAGACTTTGTTGGAACCCCGAACAGACATGAACCCTGGGTAAATAAAATCAGACAGTATAGGACAGAAATGACCAACAGAGAGGTCCTCCATGAAATCGTCTGCATCATTTGGAGTAATCACTTCTTCATATTTATGTGAAGGAGGAGAGCAAGGCTGAAAAACTTCATCTTCGTCAAGCAGGAGAATGGATACCAATGTCTCATTTGGATTCTCAGCATGTTGCACTTCATCATAATTTTTATTTTTCTTCATGGCATCTTTCTTCATGGACATACCCCTCTTGTGCCTCTTCATCACAAGGGGCTTAATCTTGAATGCATAGTGCTTCATCTAACTATTCCTGAAAAGACAAAAAAGGAAACTCTTTCTCCTCTCATCATTGTGGGCTTACTCTTCGGTGAGTGAGGTCTTGTCAAGAGCTTGCACTTCCTTGGAGTTTTCCTCCTCTTCCTAGACCTATTCTTCAAATACTTCTTTTTCCAATCATTCTTTGAGGTTGTTGTTTCATTTTTTTCCAGGGAAGCCTCGTTATCATCAATATTTGTATTAGTTTCTATCAGAAGTTCATGATAAGTATATTCAAAACTATGAAATCCTAGACCACTATGCTTAAAAAATTCTTCAACAAAAGTCTTGAGAGAAGTGATACTCTTTGATCTGCAAGATTTTTGTATCCATCCTTTTTACTTTATTCCCAATGAGTGTAAAAATGATACCACCAAAAGGTCTTCATGTCTTCTTTCGAGTATGGATATATATCTGACAAGTGATAGGACATGGGAGACAACATAAGAAGGATAACCATTGTACTTCGGAATATTTTTGAGATACTCTAGGGCAAAATTGTTTGGGAATCCTGAAAGATCCTCGAGATTGATGGAAGGATATAGTCCATGCCATAACCAAAAAACAATCCTTCATTGTGTAAATAAACTCAACCACAAATTATTGCAATGGAGTCGCTAAATGTGGTCAAGGCTCATCGAAAATGGAGAGGGTATCTTCACTCAATTGAGTTGTCAGATAAAGTTATATGAAGTTCATAAAAGTTGAAAAGGGATCTTTCCTTAAATGGAGTCACCAGACAAGCTAAGGGAAAGGCTTTGAGAATAAATTTCCAAAGTTTCGTTCACGTCGAAAGAGGATTCAAAATCATCCACGACAATGACGCCAAAATATTATTGCACAATTTGTATCTTTGGAAAATCCCAACCTAATCCATAGAAGTGTGACAACTACGGGAGTAACTACTCACTGTCAGCTTAGATAAACACTCCCCTTGATTTATTGATGATGAAATCGCCATAAGGGGGGAATCCCGGTGACCTTAGGGGGATTGAGATGATTATAATGAACACCCTATAGGCCAATATTGGAAATGGAAGAAGGCTTGAAGAATGAGTCTTGTATATAGTAAATTATTTCCAAGTATTGTGTACTTGCAAAACAGTGTTAGCCCTTCCCAGAACAAGACAAATGATGGAAACAATAGTGTTAAACCAGTGGGGATCAAGAAAGAATCCTTCCTATCCCAAATTGCAGTAGTACTGAAATATATATATATATATCAGTAATAAAAGATGCCAATAGCTACAATGCTAACCAGCCAAAATCTAGTACAAGATATCAGAAATAAAGCTAGCAATGACTAGTCAAACTTCCAATGATTAAAACGAGACTTTGGTGGTGATTAGTGGTTTTTACGTGACATTATTGGCAATTTTTTATGACAGCCAAGTGGTTGTGGAAAACAATTGCTACAGCAGCAACATCTAACCATAGAAATCAAAAAGTAAACCATCCAAATGATAGCCAATAACTAGTAGAACAATAATCTAGGTTCACAAGTAAATTCCAACGGTAGATTAGAGAGCAACAGATAGTGAAAAAGTGATTTTGCAGCAGCCCTAATGTATCTAGAATTAATTTGTAACAGAAAAGAGAATTACTTGGCTAAAGAAGATGCCCTTAAGGCACAACAATGCTTGTAACATATAGAAAATGATCCAACTTGAACAATTGCAATATCACGTAGATTCATGTATACCAATGCAAGAATATTATATCTTTGATGCAACTTAGAATAGTGCCAAATAAATTAGGTTATGGAATTCTCTTTTGTAAGATCTGGTTTTGTTACTTCTCTAGGGGTGTAATCCATTTTACACCCTAGAGCAAACAAAACTAGCAAGGTAAATCTAGGAGGGTGTAAGCCCTTTTACTCCTCCTAGAAATCTTTGCAAAAATATATCTTATTCAAAGATAACAAGGTAGACTTGATCGAGGGTGTATGCCCTTATACTCCTCCAAGGGTCTATACAAATCAATACTCTAAACAAGAAGAAACCAAACAATAAATGCAGAAATTCCTTACCAATTCCAAGAACAACATGAAGAAACCCTTCTTTATCATGTATATTCCACCAAAATACATTAGTTATTTTCACCAATAGACAAAGTATTTGCATCCAAGAGACATTCAAGAGAGAGATAGAGCAAAATGCCCAAGTAGGACGAAAATTCAACCATGTAATATGTAATTCTCAAGTGAGTTTTGATCCAAATGAAAAAAGGGGTGACCTCTATTTATATGAGGTCACCTAAAACCTTTTTTTCCACTTTTTGAAAATTCAACATCAAATTATAGAGGTATACCTCCCTATTTGTCTTTTTACATCTTAAAATTCAAATTTACAAAAATAAAATCCTCTTTTAGGGGTGATGTAGGGCCTCTAAGAGAGACATTTTGGCCTAGGATGAAAATCGTTGGCCCTCCAAAGGCTATAAATAATGTAACCAAGTGCTTGAGCATGTCCTATGTTTCTCTCTCTCCATAAACCAGGCCACATCATCATCAACCATGACAAACACCATCAAACCCTAGCCTCCATGTGACGTCTAGTGTGTAGAATGTGATGTCTTAGGACTTCGAAGTCCATCGTTGGGGTACAATGAGTTGGAGTATGGTCATCTCATGGTGTTCCCCACGCATCTAGGGAGAGGGAGCGCATCATCAAATCTATGGGCTCCATGCCCCAATGAAGCTCCAAGTGACCTTATGCCTTCACGATCAAGCTTTCACCTATCAAGGACCTACAAATACAACAAGTACACCCTCCAAGGGTCCACAAGTCACAAGTATCATCTCAAATAATCCATATCTAATAAAAGACACACCCAAACATGTGCATCAAATCCCCCTTTTTCAAAATAAACAAATGCTCAAAGACCTTATACAACTTGTGAAATTTAGATATGGGAGGGGTCTCTCATAATGCCCTATTGGGTGAACCAATTCCTCAAGTAGGGGATGTTCCCAAGGAGAATCCTTTCTAGGTTATGTATTGAATGTGAGGCGGATGGGGTTAGACTTCTATGTATGGGGGTTTGTGGTATACAAGGGCTCGTATCATCTCATTTATGGGTGCCTTTGTTGAGGGTCGACCACATCCTTTTCCTCTTTTTGTTTTTAAAGAATATTTTTCCAAGCCCTTTATAAGTCATTTATTTTGAATGTGTTTCCAAGTTGAAGACAATAAGGGGCACTAAAAAGGAAATGCATATCCCACATACGCTCTATCTTGGTTTGCATGCTTTTCCAAGTTGAAGACGATAAGGGGCACTAAAAAGGAAATGCATATCACACAAATGCTCTACCTTGGAAAGTAGCATTAATTAATTAGTTATTTGTTTTGTGGGTCCTTCATTTTTTGAGAGGCATTTTGTTTCTCTTGGGATCCCAGGGTGGGCTTTTATTGCATGATGTTTTTTCTAGGGCACCTCCAAGCCTAGTGGCCCCTTCTTCCCATCAAATGAGGTCCATGCCCTTCTTGGGTCAATAAGCCTGAAAACCTGAAAGATGGGGAAACGTAGGGGAATGAGTAATGGAAAGTGGAAAGTATGAGTGGGAATGGTACGATGACCCTTCAAGGAGAACCACAGTAGCAACCCTTTCCCTAAGGGTGGCCTCTTACTAGGAAACCATGATATTCACCAAGATAAAATAGGACAAAAAGCATAATTTCCAAGCAATTTCTTTCAAAATCAAGAAAGGATCCTTTGCAACATGTTCAAATGCCTGAAATATTAAGATGATACTTACCACAATACCAAAATTGTTACCTCATGAAGCAAGACATGTTGTCCTTTGTGGTTCAAGTTGGGTGTGGTGGATGTTTCTACCATTGATCGGATGGTGATGTGTGGTGTTATAAGGGCCCTCGCCTAATCATCTTGCTATTGATACTCCACGTCTGCAACCTGAGGGCCTTGGGACATCATATTGTTACTTATCCCTAGAAATGGGGGATAACGTATGGCTCCTACTCGGGTACATGTACTCTTCGTAGAGTGCATGAGAACCTCAACATATTCTAGTAAGATTTGTTCTTACACACATCAAAACAAACAAAATGTTGGATATCGAGTGTGGCTCACTCACCCCTTGTCCATATCATCAAAATTTCAACTAATCTTTAAAATAAAAATTTTCATTTTTTCAAAAATTTATAAACTAACATGTAATATGATGAAAGAAAATGATCATAACACATATGTAATAATGCAACTAGAGAAAAATAAAAATGAGATATGACATGAAAATAAGTAAATGCAATTAAATTATCATGATCACACAAATGCAAATGCATGGGAAATCAAATGACCTACCTACTTACCTGGGGACCATGGCCCTGTGGAAATCAGGTCCTGTGGATTTCATGTGAAATTGTACAACCAGTGCAACCAGCTTATCATCTCATCAAGGTATCTCCCCCTGTGCTTAATTATGTGATACAACAAAGATAAGTGAAGTACATAATAATCTTGAGCATAAATAAACATGTAATCAATCATGAAATGAAGCTCATGGAGATGGGTGGGAGGGAGAAAATCCTGTTGGAAATAATAGCCACAAGCCCGATCGATCCATCTCTGAATAGAACTACTACATATAGACGATGGTTCGTCTTAATCCTTGTTTGGAATGTCATTGCTTTTGGAGGACTGAGAGGAGATGAAAGATCGGAAGAAAAGTGCATGGCTTCCCCAAGAAGAAGATAAAAGGTAAGGGACAACCTCATGTCCGGAGAAAGAAATCCTCCTACTACTGAAACATTATTGCCTTTTTATCTGTATATCCTTGCAAAAGGCCTCAAGACGAAAACATTATTGCCTTTTTATCTATATATCCTTCCAAAAGGCCTCAAGATGAAAAAAATGTTGCTCGTTAATGTGAGTCTCTGATTGCTCCAGGCTGGCCACAACTTTGTATCCATCGAAATTGGAGCATGAAGGTGATTGGACATTTTCATAGAACAAATCTGAACCCCTAAAAGGAAATGCATCACAACTCCCAAGGGATGGTTGAAATTCATCTTGAGTATATTTCATCAAGTCATTCTCAAACAGATGAAATAAATATGTGACCATATCATCGTCAGGCTACCAAGAATCAGAGTCATATGCATATGAAAACCATTTCTATGAAGATGAATACTCAACCCCTTTTGCACGAGAACTACCCTCAATGTTGTAAATAAAATCTTTATAAAAAATGAAGCAACCCACATCCAATCTATGTCTCCCAACTTGTATGAAATCATAAAATTTTTTATCAACCATGTCGGAGAGGTCCTCCACGTAATCACCTGCATCATTTGACTAATCAGTTATTCATCTTTATGTGCAGGAGGAAATCAAGGCTAAAAAATTTAATCTTTGTCAAGCGGGAGAATGGATATTGATGTCTCATCTAGATTCTCAGCATGTTTCACTTCATCGAAATTCTTCTTTTTCTTAAGGGCATATTTTTTATGGATATGCCCCTCCAACGCCTCTTCATCACAAGGGGCTTAATCCTGAATCCATAGTGCTTCATCTGACTATTCATGAAAGGACCAAAAAGGAAACTCTTGTTCATCTCATCATTGTGGGATCTCTCTTTGGCAGGTCACGTCTTGTCAAGAACCTGCACTTCCTTGCAATATTCCTCCTCTTCCTAGACCTGTTCTTCAAATACTTCTTTCGCCAAGCATTCTTTGAGGTTTTTGTTGCATTTTTCTTCTAGGGAAGCCTCATTATCATCAATCATTGTATTAGTTTCAAAGAGACCTAAAAGTCCCTCCTCTTGCAGACTTGTCTGAAGTTCATGATAAGTATCTTTAAAACTATGAAATCTTGGACCACAATGCTTCAAAAATTCTTTAACAGAAGTCTTGAGAGAAGTAATACTCTTTGGTCTACAAGAGTTTCTTATCCATCCATGCTACTTTATTATCAATGAGTTCAAAAATGATACCACCAAAAGGTCTTCTTGTCTTCTTTCGAGTATGGATGTATATCTCACAAGCGATAGGACAAGTGAGACAACATAAGAAGGATCACCATTGTACTTAGGGATATTTTTGAGATACTCTCGGGGGGACTTGTTTGTGAATCCTGGAACATCCTCGAGATCGAGGGCGAGATATATTCCATGCCATACCTAGAAAACCATCCTTCATTACGTGTAAATAAACTCAACCACAAATGCATTCTTCGTACCTTATTGCAATGGAGTCACCAGATGAGCTCAAGGCTCATCAAAAATGGAGAAAGTATCTTCCCTCAATGAGGTCGCCAAATAAGCTTTTATGAAGTTAATCAAAGTTGAAAAGGGATATTTCCTCACATGGAGTTGCCAGGCAAGATAAGAGAAAGGATTTGAGAATAAATTTCCAAAGCGTCATTAGGGATCGAAAGAGGATTCAAAATCCTCCCCACCAATGATGCCAAAATGTTATCACACAATTTTTATCTTGGAAAAATCCCAACCCAATCCATGGAAATGTGACAACTAAGTGAGTACCTACCCACTGTCACCTTAGATAGACACTCCCCTTGCTTTAGTGATGATGAAATCACCACAAGGGGGAATCTCGTTGACCTTAGGGGGATTGAGATGAAAAGTTAGATGATGATAATGAACACCCCTATAGGAGAATATTAGAGATGGAAGAAGGCTTGAAGAATGATTCTTGTAGATGGTAAATGATTTCCAAGTATTGTGTACCTACAAAACAATGTTAGCCCTTCCTAGAATAAGACAAATGATGGAAACAATAGCCTTAAACCAATGGGGATCAAGAAAGAATCCTTCATGTCCCAAATTGCAGCAGTATGGAAATATATAGATCAGAAATAAAATATTCCAATAGCTACAATGCTAACCATCCAAAATCTAGTACAAGATATCAGAAATAAAGCTAGCAATGACTAGTCAAACTTCCAATGATTAAAGCAAGACTTTGGTGGTGATTAGTGGTTGTCATGTGGTTTTATCAGCAAGTTTTTATGACAGACAAGTGTCTATAGCAAACAATTGCTACAGCAGCAATATCTAACCATGAAAATCAACAAGTAAATCGTCCAAACGATAGCCAAAAACTAGTAGAACAATAATCTAGGTTCACAAGTAAATTCCAGCGGCGGGTTAGAGAGAAATAGATGATGAAAATGTGATTTTGCAGCAGTCTTAATGGTTGTATCATTAATTTGTAAGAAAAAGTAGAATTACTTGGCTAAATAAGACGCCCTTAGGGCACAAGAATGCTTGTAACATATAGAAAATGATCCAACTTGAACAATTGCAATATCTCATAGATTCACATATACCAATGTAAGAATATTGTATCTCCAATGCAACTAAGACTAGTGCCAAATCACTTGGGTTATGGAGTATCTTGTGTAAGAGATAGTTTTTTTACTTCTCTAGGGGTGTAATCCCTTTTACTCCCTAGAGAAAACAAAACTAGCAAGGTAAATCTAGGAGGGTGTAAGCCCTTTTACTCCTCCTAGAAACCTTTGCAAAAATATATCTTATTCAAAGATAACAATGTAGACTTGATGGAGTGTGTATGCCATTATAATCCTCCAAGGGTCTAGACAACTAAATGCTTGAAACAAGAAGAAACCAAACAATAAATGCAAAAATCCCTTACCAATTCCAAGAATAACATAAAGAAACCCTTCTTTATCAAGTATATTCTAGCAAAATACCAAGAATAAGCCTTCCAAGAGATAGCGCCTTAGTTATATTCATCAATAGACAAAGTAATAGCATGCAAGAGACACTCAAGAGAGAAATAGAGAAAAATTCCCAAGTATGGCAAAAATTTCAGCTATGTAATATGTAATTCTCATGTGAGTTATGATCCAAATGACAAAAGGGGTGACCTCTATTTATATGAGGTCACCTAAAACCCTTTTGTCCACTTTTTGAAAAGTCAACATCAAATTAGAGAGGTCGAACTCCCTATTTGTCTTTTTACATCTTAAAATTCAAATTTACAAAAAGAAAATCCCCTTTTAGGGGTGACATCATGCCCTAAAGGGTGACGTAGGGCCTCTAGGAGAGACGTTTTGGCCTAGTATGAAAATCGTTGGGCCTCCAAAGGCCATAAATCATGCCACCAAGTCTTATATCATGTTACAAGTGTCTCTCTATCCATCAGACAAGCCACATCATCATCGACCATGAGAAACCCCATAAAACCCTTGCCTTCATATGACGTCTAGGGTGTAGAATGTGACGTCTTAGGCCTTCCAAGGCCATCATTGGGGTGCAATGAAATGGAATATGGTCATCTCATGGTGTCCAAGTTCCTTAAAAGGCAATGTTCCTCTTCCCATGCATCTTGGTAGAAGGGGCACATCATCCAACATATGGGCTCCATGCCCCAATGAATGTCCAAGTGACCTTATGCCTTCATGATCAAGCTTTCACCTGTCAAGGCCCTGCAAAGACAACAAGTATGCCCTCCAAGGGTCCACGAGTCACAAGTATCATTCCAAGTAAGTCAGATCTAATAAAAGAACCACCCAAACATGTGCATCAAATCCCCACTTTTCAAAATAAACAAATGCACAAAGACCTTACACAACTAGCCAAACTTAGATATGGGAAGGGTGTCATAATGCCCTATTGGGTGAACCAATTCCTCAAGTAGGGGATTTTTCCAAGGAAAATCCTTTCTAGGTTATGTAGTGAATGTTAGGTGGATGGGGTTAGACTTCTAAGTACAGGGTTTCATGACATACAAGGGCTTGTATTGTCTCATTTATGGGTGCCTTTGTTGAGGGTCGACTGCATCCTTTTCCTCTTTTCGCTTTTGAAGAATATTTTTCCAAGCCCTTTATTAGTCATTTATTTTGCATGTGTTTCCAAGTTGAAGACAATAATGGGCACTAAAAAGGAAATGCATATACCACATATGCTCTAACTTAGTTTGCATGTTTTTCCAAGTTGAAGACAATAAGGGGCACTAAAAAGGAAATGCATAGCCCACAAACGCTCTACTTTGGAAAGAAACATTAGTTAATTAGTTATTTATTTTATGGGTCCTTAATTTTTTGAGAGGTGTTTCATTGCTCTTGGGATCCCAGGGAGAGATTTTATTGCATGATGTTTTTTCCAGGGCACCTTCGAGCCTAGTGGCCCCTTCTTCCCATGAAATGAGGTACATGCCCTTCTTTGATAAATAAGCCCAAAAACATAAGATATGGGGAAACATAGGGGAAGAAGTAATGGAAAGTGGCAAGTATGAGAGGGAATGGTACAATGACCCTTTAAGGATACCCCCAATAGCAACCCTTTCCCCGAGGGTGGCCACTTACTAGGAAACCATGACACTCACCAAGGTAAAATAGGGGAAAAAACATAATTTCCAAGCAAATGTTTTTAAAACGAAGAAAGGATCCTTTGCAACATGTTCAAATGCTTCAAATATTAAAATGACACTCACCATGATATAGGACTTGTTACCTCATGAAGCAAGACTTGTTGTCCTCTGTGGGCCAAGCTGGGTGTGGTGGATGTTGCTGCCATCAATTGGATGGTGATGTGTGGTTTGAGGGTCCCCTATCATACCACACATCACTAAAGGTGACATGAACTTCACGTTGGGAGATTGTGAATTTGGGGCTCGACAACTTAGTTATATTTGCTTGTTGAGTTCTTGATCCATTGCCTAGAAGTAGTAGGTCTCTATAACATCCAACCTACAAAGTTTTCTCCCACTTTGATAAATATGTGTTTTGGAGAGGCAAGGGTGGAAAAAAGGCTTAATCAATTCCTCTTATTCAAATATTTCTTGGTTGAAAATTTAAGGATTTGGTAGTGGATCACTTCAGGAGGGGATTCGGACAATAACCCAATCATGTTAGAGCTAGCTCCCAATATCTGCAAGCCTCCCAACCCATTCAAAATGAATTCAAACTAGAAGATCCTTCATTCCTAGAGGTTATCAAAATAATTTGGATTCCATATAATCTTTCATCTTCAGAATCTCTCTCCCTCCAATTCATATCTAACATTAAGTGGGCCAAAGAGGTCGCAATCTCTTAGAAAAGGGAAAGAAGGAAGAGGGAAGAAAGCGCTTTACTGGACATAGAATCAAAAGTATAGTGTTGTCTAGATGAAGAGGGTTAAGGACCTCTAACAGGAAAACAAAGGGATGAGATAAAAAAAATATAGAGTAGGATAGAAGTAAAATCCTCTTAAACAAGAAAAAGGAATGGAGACTGAAGAGTCATTCCTTATAGTTACAGATTGGTGAGGAAAACACCAAAATTTTCCATCATTTTGTGAACAAAAGGAAGGCCATAAACACCATTTGGCCCATAGAAAAATTTGATGGTTCCAAATCCACCTGTTTCAAGGAAATTGTAGTAGAGGGAAACCAATATTTTAAAAACCTGCTCAAGGTTAATTCCAAGGAAACAATATATGACATCCTCATTATTGCAAGCACATTTCCTAGTTTCATTGATCAAGAAGGGAATGATCAAATGATGGGTGAAGTATGTTAGGGTCCTAACCTTCCTAACTCCTCAAATAGATAGAATAATATGCTTTGTTATGTAATAAAGTTCGTCATTAGTAAATAAGGACTATGTAATAATGTGAACACATCTAATTTAAGAAGACTTACTAGAAGGTTTCGCCTCAAGAAATTTCTTCCTCTAGAATATAGAAATAGTATAAATAGGGGTAGAAAGCATGGAAAAGGATGTCTTGTGAATTCATTTGCACTTCAAATTTTCTTTGTTGCGGGTTTCCCCCTCGAAGAGGCCAGTGAAATTTGCTCTCAAGATAATAAAGGTATCATCTTTTGGATCAATTGTGTCATTGTGCTTACCGTTTCATTCTTTCTTCTAACTATTGTGATAAAAATTATATTTATGCTTTACATATTACCTTCAGGCACCTTGCAAGTGGTATCAAAGCCCTTTCCTCTACATATTTTTATAAAAAATACATTCAAGCTAGAGACATGTGTCGACGCATTTAAAGAAGAATGATTTTTCATTTGACTGGTAAAAATACAGTTGGGGAAGAATACATGCAGGAAATGCACATGGTTGGAAACACATTGTTTCACCTAGTTGGAAACCTCTGTAAGCCTTGTTGGTACCCCTTTGAGTATAATCACATTAGATAGCACATGTACACGTCCATTCACTCCCACGTACCCTCAACTATATTGGGAGTCCCTTAGGTCTCCTGAAACCAGTTGTATCTCAGGAAATTGACCGCTTAACTACTTACTGTAGTGGTTGTCTTGTGAATTCATTTGTTCTTGAGCTATGCTCTGTTGGAGGTTGCCCACTCTAAGAGGCAAGTGAAATTTTCTCTAAGAGGCAAGTGTAGTGGTTGTCTTGTGAAATAGGGGTAGAAAGCATGGAAAAGGTTGTCTTGTGAATTTATTTGTACTTGAGCTATGCTCTGTTGGGGGTTTCCCATTCTAAGAGGCAAGTGAAATTTTCTCTCGAGATAATAAAGGTATTATATTTTGGATCAATCATGTCAATGTGCTTATTGTTTCATTCTTTCTACTAACTATTGTGATAAAAATTGTATTTTTTCTATGCATATATCCTTTTGATACCTTACAAAGTATCAAAGGAGGAATTACTAAGAGTCGTGTAGAGCTTCCAAAGAGATAAGAGCTCGGTCCTAGATGAGCTCACAACAAAATTTTATTTGGGTTGTTTTGAATTCCTAGAAGACGATTTACTAAAGATAGTTGAGTACTCTAGAGCCTTGGGACAAGTACTGGTAGCATTCATTGTGAATTTTATTTCCTTGATTCCCAAATATGATAATCCTCGATCTTTTGACCAGTTCAGTCCCATCTCTCTTTGTAACAATATTTATAAGATTATCACAAAACTAATTATCAATAGGTTGAAGGACCTACTCTCAGACACCATCTCCTTTGAATAATTTGGTTTCTTGAAAGGGAACCAAATCCATGAAGCAATAGGCCTATCCCAGGAAGGACTTTATTCACACAGGTAGATCAAAGGAAATTACCTTCAAAGTGGACTTGACAAGGGCTTTTGATAGGGAGAGTTGGCTTTACATTAGGTTGTTCCTCATCCACTTGGGTTTCAGACACTCTTTTGTGACATGGGTTTTAAATTGTATTAGCTCAGCTTTCTTTGCCTTATTAATCAATGGATCTACCACCACATTCTTAAAAGATGAAAGAGGAACCATCCAGGGATGCCCCCTCTCCTTTTCCTCTTAATGGTAGAAGTTCTTAGAAGATTGATACATAATGTTGTCTCCACTAATGATCTAAAATGTATTTCAATTAGCACCATTTTTTCCCTTTCCCATTTACTATTTGTGGATAATATTCTAATATTTTATGAAGGGGAGTCTTGATATGTGGAAGACCTCAGGAACCTACACTACTTTATGCAACACAATAGGAATAAAAATTAACATGGAAAAATCCTCTCTTTTCACCTCAACATTGTGAGATCAGGAAAAACACTCCATCTCCCAAACTTTAGACCTCCATGCCAGAGATGTAGAAACAGGTCTAAAATATTTGGGTTTTTATCTTAAAGAAAATGGTTTAGTCTTAAATAAAATGGTTACTGCAAAAATGATTGGCTATGGCTAGTTTCCAAAATGGATAAAAAGATACATGCATGGTGTAATTGATGGATTTCCAGAGTTGGTTGATTGGTTCTAGTCAAGGCAGTCTTAAAAGACATTATCATTTACTATACCACTCTGGCTTAGATACCATATGGTATTTTGGGGGAAATAAGACAACTCTCATTCAGATTTCTCTAGTAAGGATATGAAGAGAAAAAATATCCATTTTTCACTTCCTAGAAGGGACTAGCCACTCCCAAAAAACTTGAGGGTTGGGGGCTAAAAAATGTTTTTTTTTTCCTCCAAATCCTTGGCAGCAAAAAATGTGTGGGGGATAATAGAAGGCATGGGCCTATGGGATAAAGTATTATAGGAAAAATACTTCCCACAAAAATCCATATTTGATTGGATAAGAAATCCAAACAAAAAGTTGCAAAATGAATCAATTGTGTAGAAAGCCATCCTCAACTCTTTCCCCCTAATCAAGAACTAGATGATTTGGTGAGTCAATAATGGATCCAAATTCCTCTTGTATAAATACCCATGGATTGGATGTAATAATAGACACATACTTCATGATCACCTTATTTTGGTTTTAAATAGAGGGGGATTTTTTTTCTTAAACCAGATATGGCAAAGGGATTATGTTACGAGATAGTTTTGTTGGTTATCTTGGAAAGAGGTTGGTTTGGGAGAAGATCAAGCACACCTTTGGAATAACTATATTAATTCTCTTCAAAATTCTTCTTTCTATCCATCAGATCAAGAATACCAATTGATTTGGTCACTAAACCCTTCTAGTGGATATGTCCCTCGGATAGGCTACACTACACCGGCAAAAGAAAATTGAGAGGATCCTCCTCCCTAGTGGGGGAAACAATTATGGAAGTTAAAATGCCCCACCAAGGAAAAAAATCTTATGTGGCTCTTTTTATTCAAAAAATTTCCCACTTGGGACAAATTGCAGTGGAGGAACTTCACAGGGCCGTGCAGATGCATCCTTTGTAAGTAGGACAATGAAACAAACCATCATCTCTTGATGGATTTCTCCTTCACTAAAGAAATATGGATAGAAGTTCAAATGTATATAGGGCCTTACTATGGATGGGAGGGAGAAATATAGAAGAATCCTTCAAAAATTGGATGGATAGTCATCATATAAAAGACTACAGAGCTCCTCCATTGATTATTGCATGGGGAATTTGGATTGCTCGGAACCACTCCTTATTCGAATATGTTGGCTCCTCTTCCCCTCATTGTGCATTAAATTGTCTGGCTATATTATCGGCATACCCACAAAGCATGACATATCTTCTTACAACTCCACACTC
>ML813227.1:88909-105609 GCA_009831015.1 Picea engelmannii
TTATTTTCACCAATAGACAAAGTATTTGCATCCAAGAGACATTCAAGAGAGAGATAGAGCAAAATGCCCAAGTAGGACGAAAATTCAACCATGTAATATGTAATTCTCAAGTGAGTTTTGATCCAAATGAAAAAAGGGGTGACCTCTATTTATATGAGGTCACCTAAAACCTTTTTTTCCACTTTTTGAAAATTCAACATCAAATTATAGAGGTATACCTCCCTATTTGTCTTTTTACATCTTAAAATTCAAATTTACAAAAATAAAATCCTCTTTTAGGGGTGATGTAGGGCCTCTAAGAGAGACATTTTGGCCTAGGATGAAAATCGTTGGCCCTCCAAAGGCTATAAATAATGTAACCAAGTGCTTGAGCATGTCCTATGTTTCTCTCTCTCCATAAACCAGGCCACATCATCATCAACCATGACAAACACCATCAAACCCTAGCCTCCATGTGACGTCTAGTGTGTAGAATGTGATGTCTTAGGACTTCGAAGTCCATCGTTGGGGTACAATGAGTTGGAGTATGGTCATCTCATGGTGTTCCCCACGCATCTAGGGAGAGGGAGCGCATCATCAAATCTATGGGCTCCATGCCCCAATGAAGCTCCAAGTGACCTTATGCCTTCACGATCAAGCTTTCACCTATCAAGGACCTACAAATACAACAAGTACACCCTCCAAGGGTCCACAAGTCACAAGTATCATCTCAAATAATCCATATCTAATAAAAGACACACCCAAACATGTGCATCAAATCCCCCTTTTTCAAAATAAACAAATGCTCAAAGACCTTATACAACTTGTGAAATTTAGATATGGGAGGGGTCTCTCATAATGCCCTATTGGGTGAACCAATTCCTCAAGTAGGGGATGTTCCCAAGGAGAATCCTTTCTAGGTTATGTATTGAATGTGAGGCGGATGGGGTTAGACTTCTATGTATGGGGGTTTGTGGTATACAAGGGCTCGTATCATCTCATTTATGGGTGCCTTTGTTGAGGGTCGACCACATCCTTTTCCTCTTTTTGTTTTTAAAGAATATTTTTCCAAGCCCTTTATAAGTCATTTATTTTGAATGTGTTTCCAAGTTGAAGACAATAAGGGGCACTAAAAAGGAAATGCATATCCCACATACGCTCTATCTTGGTTTGCATGCTTTTCCAAGTTGAAGACGATAAGGGGCACTAAAAAGGAAATGCATATCACACAAATGCTCTACCTTGGAAAGTAGCATTAATTAATTAGTTATTTGTTTTGTGGGTCCTTCATTTTTTGAGAGGCATTTTGTTTCTCTTGGGATCCCAGGGTGGGCTTTTATTGCATGATGTTTTTTCTAGGGCACCTCCAAGCCTAGTGGCCCCTTCTTCCCATCAAATGAGGTCCATGCCCTTCTTGGGTCAATAAGCCTGAAAACCTGAAAGATGGGGAAACGTAGGGGAATGAGTAATGGAAAGTGGAAAGTATGAGTGGGAATGGTACGATGACCCTTCAAGGAGAACCACAGTAGCAACCCTTTCCCTAAGGGTGGCCTCTTACTAGGAAACCATGATATTCACCAAGATAAAATAGGACAAAAAGCATAATTTCCAAGCAATTTCTTTCAAAATCAAGAAAGGATCCTTTGCAACATGTTCAAATGCCTGAAATATTAAGATGATACTTACCACAATACCAAAATTGTTACCTCATGAAGCAAGACATGTTGTCCTTTGTGGTTCAAGTTGGGTGTGGTGGATGTTTCTACCATTGATCGGATGGTGATGTGTGGTGTTATAAGGGCCCTCGCCTAATCATCTTGCTATTGATACTCCACGTCTGCAACCTGAGGGCCTTGGGACATCATATTGTTACTTATCCCTAGAAATGGGGGATAACGTATGGCTCCTACTCGGGTACATGTACTCTTCGTAGAGTGCATGAGAACCTCAACATATTCTAGTAAGATTTGTTCTTACACACATCAAAACAAACAAAATGTTGGATATCGAGTGTGGCTCACTCACCCCTTGTCCATATCATCAAAATTTCAACTAATCTTTAAAATAAAAATTTTCATTTTTTCAAAAATTTATAAACTAACATGTAATATGATGAAAGAAAATGATCATAACACATATGTAATAATGCAACTAGAGAAAAATAAAAATGAGATATGACATGAAAATAAGTAAATGCAATTAAATTATCATGATCACACAAATGCAAATGCATGGGAAATCAAATGACCTACCTACTTACCTGGGGACCATGGCCCTGTGGAAATCAGGTCCTGTGGATTTCATGTGAAATTGTACAACCAGTGCAACCAGCTTATCATCTCATCAAGGTATCTCCCCCTGTGCTTAATTATGTGATACAACAAAGATAAGTGAAGTACATAATAATCTTGAGCATAAATAAACATGTAATCAATCATGAAATGAAGCTCATGGAGATGGGTGGGAGGGAGAAAATCCTGTTGGAAATAATAGCCACAAGCCCGATCGATCCATCTCTGAATAGAACTACTACATATAGACGATGGTTCGTCTTAATCCTTGTTTGGAATGTCATTGCTTTTGGAGGACTGAGAGGAGATGAAAGATCGGAAGAAAAGTGCATGGCTTCCCCAAGAAGAAGATAAAAGGTAAGGGACAACCTCATGTCCGGAGAAAGAAATCCTCCTACTACTGAAACATTATTGCCTTTTTATCTGTATATCCTTGCAAAAGGCCTCAAGACGAAAACATTATTGCCTTTTTATCTATATATCCTTCCAAAAGGCCTCAAGATGAAAAAAATGTTGCTCGTTAATGTGAGTCTCTGATTGCTCCAGGCTGGCCACAACTTTGTATCCATCGAAATTGGAGCATGAAGGTGATTGGACATTTTCATAGAACAAATCTGAACCCCTAAAAGGAAATGCATCACAACTCCCAAGGGATGGTTGAAATTCATCTTGAGTATATTTCATCAAGTCATTCTCAAACAGATGAAATAAATATGTGACCATATCATCGTCAGGCTACCAAGAATCAGAGTCATATGCATATGAAAACCATTTCTATGAAGATGAATACTCAACCCCTTTTGCACGAGAACTACCCTCAATGTTGTAAATAAAATCTTTATAAAAAATGAAGCAACCCACATCCAATCTATGTCTCCCAACTTGTATGAAATCATAAAATTTTTTATCAACCATGTCGGAGAGGTCCTCCACGTAATCACCTGCATCATTTGACTAATCAGTTATTCATCTTTATGTGCAGGAGGAAATCAAGGCTAAAAAATTTAATCTTTGTCAAGCGGGAGAATGGATATTGATGTCTCATCTAGATTCTCAGCATGTTTCACTTCATCGAAATTCTTCTTTTTCTTAAGGGCATATTTTTTATGGATATGCCCCTCCAACGCCTCTTCATCACAAGGGGCTTAATCCTGAATCCATAGTGCTTCATCTGACTATTCATGAAAGGACCAAAAAGGAAACTCTTGTTCATCTCATCATTGTGGGATCTCTCTTTGGCAGGTCACGTCTTGTCAAGAACCTGCACTTCCTTGCAATATTCCTCCTCTTCCTAGACCTGTTCTTCAAATACTTCTTTCGCCAAGCATTCTTTGAGGTTTTTGTTGCATTTTTCTTCTAGGGAAGCCTCATTATCATCAATCATTGTATTAGTTTCAAAGAGACCTAAAAGTCCCTCCTCTTGCAGACTTGTCTGAAGTTCATGATAAGTATCTTTAAAACTATGAAATCTTGGACCACAATGCTTCAAAAATTCTTTAACAGAAGTCTTGAGAGAAGTAATACTCTTTGGTCTACAAGAGTTTCTTATCCATCCATGCTACTTTATTATCAATGAGTTCAAAAATGATACCACCAAAAGGTCTTCTTGTCTTCTTTCGAGTATGGATGTATATCTCACAAGCGATAGGACAAGTGAGACAACATAAGAAGGATCACCATTGTACTTAGGGATATTTTTGAGATACTCTCGGGGGGACTTGTTTGTGAATCCTGGAACATCCTCGAGATCGAGGGCGAGATATATTCCATGCCATACCTAGAAAACCATCCTTCATTACGTGTAAATAAACTCAACCACAAATGCATTCTTCGTACCTTATTGCAATGGAGTCACCAGATGAGCTCAAGGCTCATCAAAAATGGAGAAAGTATCTTCCCTCAATGAGGTCGCCAAATAAGCTTTTATGAAGTTAATCAAAGTTGAAAAGGGATATTTCCTCACATGGAGTTGCCAGGCAAGATAAGAGAAAGGATTTGAGAATAAATTTCCAAAGCGTCATTAGGGATCGAAAGAGGATTCAAAATCCTCCCCACCAATGATGCCAAAATGTTATCACACAATTTTTATCTTGGAAAAATCCCAACCCAATCCATGGAAATGTGACAACTAAGTGAGTACCTACCCACTGTCACCTTAGATAGACACTCCCCTTGCTTTAGTGATGATGAAATCACCACAAGGGGGAATCTCGTTGACCTTAGGGGGATTGAGATGAAAAGTTAGATGATGATAATGAACACCCCTATAGGAGAATATTAGAGATGGAAGAAGGCTTGAAGAATGATTCTTGTAGATGGTAAATGATTTCCAAGTATTGTGTACCTACAAAACAATGTTAGCCCTTCCTAGAATAAGACAAATGATGGAAACAATAGCCTTAAACCAATGGGGATCAAGAAAGAATCCTTCATGTCCCAAATTGCAGCAGTATGGAAATATATAGATCAGAAATAAAATATTCCAATAGCTACAATGCTAACCATCCAAAATCTAGTACAAGATATCAGAAATAAAGCTAGCAATGACTAGTCAAACTTCCAATGATTAAAGCAAGACTTTGGTGGTGATTAGTGGTTGTCATGTGGTTTTATCAGCAAGTTTTTATGACAGACAAGTGTCTATAGCAAACAATTGCTACAGCAGCAATATCTAACCATGAAAATCAACAAGTAAATCGTCCAAACGATAGCCAAAAACTAGTAGAACAATAATCTAGGTTCACAAGTAAATTCCAGCGGCGGGTTAGAGAGAAATAGATGATGAAAATGTGATTTTGCAGCAGTCTTAATGGTTGTATCATTAATTTGTAAGAAAAAGTAGAATTACTTGGCTAAATAAGACGCCCTTAGGGCACAAGAATGCTTGTAACATATAGAAAATGATCCAACTTGAACAATTGCAATATCTCATAGATTCACATATACCAATGTAAGAATATTGTATCTCCAATGCAACTAAGACTAGTGCCAAATCACTTGGGTTATGGAGTATCTTGTGTAAGAGATAGTTTTTTTACTTCTCTAGGGGTGTAATCCCTTTTACTCCCTAGAGAAAACAAAACTAGCAAGGTAAATCTAGGAGGGTGTAAGCCCTTTTACTCCTCCTAGAAACCTTTGCAAAAATATATCTTATTCAAAGATAACAATGTAGACTTGATGGAGTGTGTATGCCATTATAATCCTCCAAGGGTCTAGACAACTAAATGCTTGAAACAAGAAGAAACCAAACAATAAATGCAAAAATCCCTTACCAATTCCAAGAATAACATAAAGAAACCCTTCTTTATCAAGTATATTCTAGCAAAATACCAAGAATAAGCCTTCCAAGAGATAGCGCCTTAGTTATATTCATCAATAGACAAAGTAATAGCATGCAAGAGACACTCAAGAGAGAAATAGAGAAAAATTCCCAAGTATGGCAAAAATTTCAGCTATGTAATATGTAATTCTCATGTGAGTTATGATCCAAATGACAAAAGGGGTGACCTCTATTTATATGAGGTCACCTAAAACCCTTTTGTCCACTTTTTGAAAAGTCAACATCAAATTAGAGAGGTCGAACTCCCTATTTGTCTTTTTACATCTTAAAATTCAAATTTACAAAAAGAAAATCCCCTTTTAGGGGTGACATCATGCCCTAAAGGGTGACGTAGGGCCTCTAGGAGAGACGTTTTGGCCTAGTATGAAAATCGTTGGGCCTCCAAAGGCCATAAATCATGCCACCAAGTCTTATATCATGTTACAAGTGTCTCTCTATCCATCAGACAAGCCACATCATCATCGACCATGAGAAACCCCATAAAACCCTTGCCTTCATATGACGTCTAGGGTGTAGAATGTGACGTCTTAGGCCTTCCAAGGCCATCATTGGGGTGCAATGAAATGGAATATGGTCATCTCATGGTGTCCAAGTTCCTTAAAAGGCAATGTTCCTCTTCCCATGCATCTTGGTAGAAGGGGCACATCATCCAACATATGGGCTCCATGCCCCAATGAATGTCCAAGTGACCTTATGCCTTCATGATCAAGCTTTCACCTGTCAAGGCCCTGCAAAGACAACAAGTATGCCCTCCAAGGGTCCACGAGTCACAAGTATCATTCCAAGTAAGTCAGATCTAATAAAAGAACCACCCAAACATGTGCATCAAATCCCCACTTTTCAAAATAAACAAATGCACAAAGACCTTACACAACTAGCCAAACTTAGATATGGGAAGGGTGTCATAATGCCCTATTGGGTGAACCAATTCCTCAAGTAGGGGATTTTTCCAAGGAAAATCCTTTCTAGGTTATGTAGTGAATGTTAGGTGGATGGGGTTAGACTTCTAAGTACAGGGTTTCATGACATACAAGGGCTTGTATTGTCTCATTTATGGGTGCCTTTGTTGAGGGTCGACTGCATCCTTTTCCTCTTTTCGCTTTTGAAGAATATTTTTCCAAGCCCTTTATTAGTCATTTATTTTGCATGTGTTTCCAAGTTGAAGACAATAATGGGCACTAAAAAGGAAATGCATATACCACATATGCTCTAACTTAGTTTGCATGTTTTTCCAAGTTGAAGACAATAAGGGGCACTAAAAAGGAAATGCATAGCCCACAAACGCTCTACTTTGGAAAGAAACATTAGTTAATTAGTTATTTATTTTATGGGTCCTTAATTTTTTGAGAGGTGTTTCATTGCTCTTGGGATCCCAGGGAGAGATTTTATTGCATGATGTTTTTTCCAGGGCACCTTCGAGCCTAGTGGCCCCTTCTTCCCATGAAATGAGGTACATGCCCTTCTTTGATAAATAAGCCCAAAAACATAAGATATGGGGAAACATAGGGGAAGAAGTAATGGAAAGTGGCAAGTATGAGAGGGAATGGTACAATGACCCTTTAAGGATACCCCCAATAGCAACCCTTTCCCCGAGGGTGGCCACTTACTAGGAAACCATGACACTCACCAAGGTAAAATAGGGGAAAAAACATAATTTCCAAGCAAATGTTTTTAAAACGAAGAAAGGATCCTTTGCAACATGTTCAAATGCTTCAAATATTAAAATGACACTCACCATGATATAGGACTTGTTACCTCATGAAGCAAGACTTGTTGTCCTCTGTGGGCCAAGCTGGGTGTGGTGGATGTTGCTGCCATCAATTGGATGGTGATGTGTGGTTTGAGGGTCCCCTATCATACCACACATCACTAAAGGTGACATGAACTTCACGTTGGGAGATTGTGAATTTGGGGCTCGACAACTTAGTTATATTTGCTTGTTGAGTTCTTGATCCATTGCCTAGAAGTAGTAGGTCTCTATAACATCCAACCTACAAAGTTTTCTCCCACTTTGATAAATATGTGTTTTGGAGAGGCAAGGGTGGAAAAAAGGCTTAATCAATTCCTCTTATTCAAATATTTCTTGGTTGAAAATTTAAGGATTTGGTAGTGGATCACTTCAGGAGGGGATTCGGACAATAACCCAATCATGTTAGAGCTAGCTCCCAATATCTGCAAGCCTCCCAACCCATTCAAAATGAATTCAAACTAGAAGATCCTTCATTCCTAGAGGTTATCAAAATAATTTGGATTCCATATAATCTTTCATCTTCAGAATCTCTCTCCCTCCAATTCATATCTAACATTAAGTGGGCCAAAGAGGTCGCAATCTCTTAGAAAAGGGAAAGAAGGAAGAGGGAAGAAAGCGCTTTACTGGACATAGAATCAAAAGTATAGTGTTGTCTAGATGAAGAGGGTTAAGGACCTCTAACAGGAAAACAAAGGGATGAGATAAAAAAAATATAGAGTAGGATAGAAGTAAAATCCTCTTAAACAAGAAAAAGGAATGGAGACTGAAGAGTCATTCCTTATAGTTACAGATTGGTGAGGAAAACACCAAAATTTTCCATCATTTTGTGAACAAAAGGAAGGCCATAAACACCATTTGGCCCATAGAAAAATTTGATGGTTCCAAATCCACCTGTTTCAAGGAAATTGTAGTAGAGGGAAACCAATATTTTAAAAACCTGCTCAAGGTTAATTCCAAGGAAACAATATATGACATCCTCATTATTGCAAGCACATTTCCTAGTTTCATTGATCAAGAAGGGAATGATCAAATGATGGGTGAAGTATGTTAGGGTCCTAACCTTCCTAACTCCTCAAATAGATAGAATAATATGCTTTGTTATGTAATAAAGTTCGTCATTAGTAAATAAGGACTATGTAATAATGTGAACACATCTAATTTAAGAAGACTTACTAGAAGGTTTCGCCTCAAGAAATTTCTTCCTCTAGAATATAGAAATAGTATAAATAGGGGTAGAAAGCATGGAAAAGGATGTCTTGTGAATTCATTTGCACTTCAAATTTTCTTTGTTGCGGGTTTCCCCCTCGAAGAGGCCAGTGAAATTTGCTCTCAAGATAATAAAGGTATCATCTTTTGGATCAATTGTGTCATTGTGCTTACCGTTTCATTCTTTCTTCTAACTATTGTGATAAAAATTATATTTATGCTTTACATATTACCTTCAGGCACCTTGCAAGTGGTATCAAAGCCCTTTCCTCTACATATTTTTATAAAAAATACATTCAAGCTAGAGACATGTGTCGACGCATTTAAAGAAGAATGATTTTTCATTTGACTGGTAAAAATACAGTTGGGGAAGAATACATGCAGGAAATGCACATGGTTGGAAACACATTGTTTCACCTAGTTGGAAACCTCTGTAAGCCTTGTTGGTACCCCTTTGAGTATAATCACATTAGATAGCACATGTACACGTCCATTCACTCCCACGTACCCTCAACTATATTGGGAGTCCCTTAGGTCTCCTGAAACCAGTTGTATCTCAGGAAATTGACCGCTTAACTACTTACTGTAGTGGTTGTCTTGTGAATTCATTTGTTCTTGAGCTATGCTCTGTTGGAGGTTGCCCACTCTAAGAGGCAAGTGAAATTTTCTCTAAGAGGCAAGTGTAGTGGTTGTCTTGTGAAATAGGGGTAGAAAGCATGGAAAAGGTTGTCTTGTGAATTTATTTGTACTTGAGCTATGCTCTGTTGGGGGTTTCCCATTCTAAGAGGCAAGTGAAATTTTCTCTCGAGATAATAAAGGTATTATATTTTGGATCAATCATGTCAATGTGCTTATTGTTTCATTCTTTCTACTAACTATTGTGATAAAAATTGTATTTTTTCTATGCATATATCCTTTTGATACCTTACAAAGTATCAAAGGAGGAATTACTAAGAGTCGTGTAGAGCTTCCAAAGAGATAAGAGCTCGGTCCTAGATGAGCTCACAACAAAATTTTATTTGGGTTGTTTTGAATTCCTAGAAGACGATTTACTAAAGATAGTTGAGTACTCTAGAGCCTTGGGACAAGTACTGGTAGCATTCATTGTGAATTTTATTTCCTTGATTCCCAAATATGATAATCCTCGATCTTTTGACCAGTTCAGTCCCATCTCTCTTTGTAACAATATTTATAAGATTATCACAAAACTAATTATCAATAGGTTGAAGGACCTACTCTCAGACACCATCTCCTTTGAATAATTTGGTTTCTTGAAAGGGAACCAAATCCATGAAGCAATAGGCCTATCCCAGGAAGGACTTTATTCACACAGGTAGATCAAAGGAAATTACCTTCAAAGTGGACTTGACAAGGGCTTTTGATAGGGAGAGTTGGCTTTACATTAGGTTGTTCCTCATCCACTTGGGTTTCAGACACTCTTTTGTGACATGGGTTTTAAATTGTATTAGCTCAGCTTTCTTTGCCTTATTAATCAATGGATCTACCACCACATTCTTAAAAGATGAAAGAGGAACCATCCAGGGATGCCCCCTCTCCTTTTCCTCTTAATGGTAGAAGTTCTTAGAAGATTGATACATAATGTTGTCTCCACTAATGATCTAAAATGTATTTCAATTAGCACCATTTTTTCCCTTTCCCATTTACTATTTGTGGATAATATTCTAATATTTTATGAAGGGGAGTCTTGATATGTGGAAGACCTCAGGAACCTACACTACTTTATGCAACACAATAGGAATAAAAATTAACATGGAAAAATCCTCTCTTTTCACCTCAACATTGTGAGATCAGGAAAAACACTCCATCTCCCAAACTTTAGACCTCCATGCCAGAGATGTAGAAACAGGTCTAAAATATTTGGGTTTTTATCTTAAAGAAAATGGTTTAGTCTTAAATAAAATGGTTACTGCAAAAATGATTGGCTATGGCTAGTTTCCAAAATGGATAAAAAGATACATGCATGGTGTAATTGATGGATTTCCAGAGTTGGTTGATTGGTTCTAGTCAAGGCAGTCTTAAAAGACATTATCATTTACTATACCACTCTGGCTTAGATACCATATGGTATTTTGGGGGAAATAAGACAACTCTCATTCAGATTTCTCTAGTAAGGATATGAAGAGAAAAAATATCCATTTTTCACTTCCTAGAAGGGACTAGCCACTCCCAAAAAACTTGAGGGTTGGGGGCTAAAAAATGTTTTTTTTTTCCTCCAAATCCTTGGCAGCAAAAAATGTGTGGGGGATAATAGAAGGCATGGGCCTATGGGATAAAGTATTATAGGAAAAATACTTCCCACAAAAATCCATATTTGATTGGATAAGAAATCCAAACAAAAAGTTGCAAAATGAATCAATTGTGTAGAAAGCCATCCTCAACTCTTTCCCCCTAATCAAGAACTAGATGATTTGGTGAGTCAATAATGGATCCAAATTCCTCTTGTATAAATACCCATGGATTGGATGTAATAATAGACACATACTTCATGATCACCTTATTTTGGTTTTAAATAGAGGGGGATTTTTTTTCTTAAACCAGATATGGCAAAGGGATTATGTTACGAGATAGTTTTGTTGGTTATCTTGGAAAGAGGTTGGTTTGGGAGAAGATCAAGCACACCTTTGGAATAACTATATTAATTCTCTTCAAAATTCTTCTTTCTATCCATCAGATCAAGAATACCAATTGATTTGGTCACTAAACCCTTCTAGTGGATATGTCCCTCGGATAGGCTACACTACACCGGCAAAAGAAAATTGAGAGGATCCTCCTCCCTAGTGGGGGAAACAATTATGGAAGTTAAAATGCCCCACCAAGGAAAAAAATCTTATGTGGCTCTTTTTATTCAAAAAATTTCCCACTTGGGACAAATTGCAGTGGAGGAACTTCACAGGGCCGTGCAGATGCATCCTTTGTAAGTAGGACAATGAAACAAACCATCATCTCTTGATGGATTTCTCCTTCACTAAAGAAATATGGATAGAAGTTCAAATGTATATAGGGCCTTACTATGGATGGGAGGGAGAAATATAGAAGAATCCTTCAAAAATTGGATGGATAGTCATCATATAAAAGACTACAGAGCTCCTCCATTGATTATTGCATGGGGAATTTGGATTGCTCGGAACCACTCCTTATTCGAATATGTTGGCTCCTCTTCCCCTCATTGTGCATTAAATTGTCTGGCTATATTATCGGCATACCCACAAAGCATGACATATCTTCTTACAACTCCACACTCAGAGACCATCATCCAAAAGGATACCCCATGGGATTTCTTTGATGGAGTTACACAAGGGAATCCATCCCATGGAGAAGAAGGTGGCATCATCCATTTGTTAGATGAAAAAACCATTTCTTTATCTACTAGTCTTGGACAAGCATTAAACAACTTCAGTGAACTAATTGTTGGAACATAAAGTTCTAATTGTTCATCACACTTCTCCTAGAATTAGTTGGTCGAGAAGTCGACCTACATCTGGAAACAGTCGGTCAAGCGATTGACCAAATATCTACATTAGTAGGTCAAGTGGTTGACAAGTTTGTTGGTCGGACAGTAGACCAGTAGTTGAAGATAGTTAGTTGGTGGATCAAACAGTCGAGAAATCGACTACGAGTTGGACACATGGATGATCAGGTCAACCATTCTTGTCAAGCCAACTTGACAGTGTGGATTTGTCAAACTCAACTCTAACAATCGACGGTTATATATAGAAAAGATCATTCTGATTTCATTGAAGTTGGTTAGATACTAAAGTTATAAATAGTAGACCCTATGGGTCATTATCATCAAGAATATCAAGTGGATCAAGCGATTGGAGATATCGTTGTTGTGTACAAGATGTCCAATATGAATTGTGATGTTCTGATCACAATGCATTGTGCTTAAGTGTTGTGACAATGTCTTTAGAAACCACATTTTCTATATTTGAAATCGTATTTCCTCTTCGAATATATGTAGTATTGTTTGTCTATTTTGTATCATTTTACACCTAATCCCCAACACTAATAGCTCTCAAACTCACTCTCCTTCTTGCCAAGGAAAAAGAAATAACAGAATTACACATTTATGGTGACTCTATTTTGACAATTAGATGCATAGATGGGGTTTCCACTTTGCACAAATACACTCGTAAACCACTTTTTCAGGATATTAAAATATCTATAAACTTTTTATCTCACCTCATTTTCAATCATGTGTACAAGTATAGGAAAGAAGAGGCATATCCTCTCAAAAGTTGGAGTGGCACTGGACATGGGCACTTGGAAGATCATTGAAAAATCTCAGGTGTGAACAACATAATATTTTCACAACACTTGGTTACAAATCTTATTAGTGGCTCACTTTTTGGATATTCAACATCTTATTTTTTCTTTCTTTGAAGACTTTTCATATTTATTTATTTTTTTTGTAAATAAGAGGGTATGTATATTAGAAGCTTTCAAAACCCAAGGCAAAATACAAGGTTCTTCGAGCCGTAGTTACTGGACTGCCCCAGCCCTGGGGAAACCAGTCCAGTCGGCCCAGCCAACCATTAGTCCAGTAAGTCATAAGCAAAACCAGTAAAAGAGTACTTAGATTGTTTGTCATCTACTAATTAAACCTGAGAAAACTTAACACCTAGGCATTGAAAACTTAGACACCTGGCTGGTAGCTTGTCCAAGTGGCTGGAAGGTCGCCCGGCCAAGGCTCTTCCTCGATATATGTTGTCTTGTCGCCCCAGTGTTGTCCATCTTCCTAGTTGCAATCAGCTTCGTCGGTGTCGTCCTCGTGCCTTTCCTTCATCCTGCTAATGACTGCTGGGCTCATTACGTTGTGCTGAACTTCGCGCTTGTCGACCTCGGGGTCCCCCTTTGGGCTAGCTTCGGCAGGATCCGGGAACAGGGTTGCATGCATGGACGATAGAATTTGGAGGAAACTTGCCACCTTTGCTTTCGTGGCATCCATGCGAAAATGTAAATCCGCCACCTCCTGCCTGAGTTCGAAAACTAGGGTGTGTAGTATGGCTAAATTATCCCTGAATTGCGCTCTGTCAAAGGAGTCCCGGTGGTAAGGTCCTTCCATAGTGGGTTGCCTCTGCGGAGCAGGGTCATCTCCTATGTTGCCCGCAGTGTCATGGAACGGCTCGGGGTTTTGTATAAGCCGAAGAAGTGAAATTGACGTTTGCGGTATTATGGCCATGGACCTGAATTGCGGAGCCTGCAGGGAGACAGGAGTGAAGGCAGACGAATGGCGAGGGGAGGAAGCATCAGAGGTCGAGTCTGAAGGTGTGGTCGGGGGCCTCCGAGGCTTCCAAGGTGAGCCCCGCCTCGGTCTACCTCTTGGCCTCGTCATGGGATTCCTGGTGCAGCTAGTAGTGGGATCAAAGGTCGACTGGTGGAGGGGAATGACAGGGTCTAGCTCGCACCAGAGGAGAAGAACCAGGAGAAACTCAAGCTGCTGAGGGATGAGCTCTGCGAACAACGAACTGAAGTGAACCGCTTCCATAATGAACCAATTCATTCAAACTCGCTGCAAGGAGAAAGGACCTCTGCATAAATGCAGTCTCGTATCACCATAAACGACAATTAAATTTCAGGTGGGGCGATGGGCTGTGGCACATGCCCAGCACGTGGCTCCATGCCACGGAACCCATTACCCACGTTCATCTCCTGCCACAATAACCCGTTTGACACCCCATCCGGGGAGACTTTTCATATTTATTGTTGGTATGTCAAAACTTTTATAAGATTGTAAGGAATATTAATGATCCATTTCGACCAAAATTTTGTATAAGGACCGAGAAAATTCATGATTGTTTTTATAGATCGACCAGATAATAGATAGATGTAAAGTCTTAGATGGCTATAAGTTTTTTTATGCTAATCCCTATAGGGAAAAGATTGAGCTATTAGCTATAGGAATGGCTCAGGTATATACATATGTAATTTTGTTCTATTTGCAATAAAATTACTTATTTTTTTCTTACACACACACACAAAATTAAGGTGGACATTGAAATATTTTATTTATGGCTGGCACTATTTTTTTTTTCTTATTATTAATATTTTTTAAATGTTGGGTGTCAACTTCATGTTGAGCACAGAAGGAATTGCACATCTCCTTGATATTAGGTTGTAGAAACATTTTTTCACTCTAAAAAAGGATTGCATCTCTAGTTATTTATCGCTCTTAATTCTTGATAGATCTGTAGTTAAGATGGATTTACACTGGTGATTAAAACATTTCAATGTTGTGTTGCTCAATATGAGGGAGATGTGTAATTATTTACAATATATATATATATACAACTTTGGTTGGTATTGATGTCGGTTTGAACTGACAGAGAACATGATCCAATGTCCATGATAGTTTTTTATATAAGACAAATGATGAGATAGACCGTATGAGCCTCAAAGAGGTACGGGATTATGCATATTTTTGTCACAATGGTTGGAAAAACTTAATTGGGCATGAGGAAGAGGGCATTGGATTGGTATGTGTTACAATTGGTAAATGTTTCATGCATTCGATGATAATTCTTTTATTAGATCCACATCATCGCAATTTTTGAACTAACACAAAATGTTTATGTTCATTAATCGTGTTTCACTCGAATGTTAAATGATTCATCATTAAATTTGGGACTATCATCACTACGCATGGGAGATTTTCCAGAGGTTCGCAGCTCACAAGTATTACATGTTTCAAAGTCTAAAACTATGATTTCAAGTGTCAATCATTTAATTTGTATTCATTAAATTATTTTTAAATGTTTTATATATGTACTCACACACACACACACATATATATAGCAGAACCAAGAGGGAACCTTGGGTATGACGTAGCCTTCTTCCATCTTGAAATATGTTCTAGTTGACAATTCAAAGGTATCAAGCATGGTTGAAGTTTGTAACTATGATTAGATGCATCATAATTTAATTGTAATTTTTTTTTTTTTCAATATAAGTACTTACAATTATATCTATAATATGCATTTCAAATGTTTTATAGGCCAACTTGGAGGAGAGAGTGGCGGAGGAGAACATAATCATATATAATCATTCATAGATCATATATGTTGCATTTGTAAATTCTAGTTTGTTTTTATGAGAACTTTATCAAATGATTACTTAATCATTTTTGTACTTAATGTATATACAAGTTTTGAAATTTTATTCATTTTTGTACTTAATGCATCATCAAATACCCTAGAACGTTTTCAAATACTCTATTTTTCAACACATTACATTCTTTTAATGGAAATCTGTTTATTAGTAAGTATTTGTTTGCTATGAATAATTATTTGTAATTACTAGTAATTTTTATAAGTTTACTTGTG
This sequence comes from Picea engelmannii, assembly GCA_009831015.1. Taxonomy (NCBI): domain Eukaryota; kingdom Viridiplantae; phylum Streptophyta; class Pinopsida; order Pinales; family Pinaceae; genus Picea; species Picea engelmannii. The sequence goes on from ML813227.1 coordinate 104,819, forward strand.
TATTGGTAATTGTTGTGGGTTTCCTTGCCTTTGTATAATATGAATAAATATCCATTATATTGGAGTATCTATTTGTTAAAACGTAAACTCTATGTCTTCTATTAAATAAACTTCTTCCTCTACATCAACGTGGTATGCATTACTCCACTATTAAAATATTGATAAGACAAGATAAATAAAATAAAATATATTCATTAAATGTTATAAATTGATTACATAGTGCTTTACATCTTGGTAAGTGAAATCCAAAAAAACAAAACAATAAACAAAAAATATTAACCACTTTGACATTCAAATTGCTTTTAATGTGAATTTATTAGTAAATTAAATTGCCATTATATGTTAGGTAGACATTATCCAATTTCATGATGGGATGTATCTCACATGGAATGTTAGCAAAAATATTATAGTTGTAGGAACTTAGGAAAATAAATTGTGTAGAAATTTTGAAACGTTTATCATTTCGTGTGGACACTCCATCCATCATCAACAATAAAAGAAGCTTAACAACTCATCTCATCATTTCTGAAAGTTTTAGAAGCGATATCGGGGTCAAGCAAGGTTGTCTATTGTCTCCTACCCTTTTTGGGTTATATATTGACAAGCTTGAAGAGTGGCTAAATTCTCAAGGGGGTGACGGTATCCATCTGGGCAAGTTCGTTATAAGGCTTCTTTTGTACGCAGATGACCTTATATTGATTGCTAAATCAACTCTTGGTTTGCAAGAGCACTTATGTTCCCTTGAGCAGTTTTGTAGAAGGGTGGGGATGCAAGTCAATATTAGCAAAACG
>ML813227.1:108859-125070 GCA_009831015.1 Picea engelmannii
TGACATTATTTAGGTAACATGAATTGTTGTGTAGAATAAATGGAGCGTATAATTGAATGGATTATGGTGATCAAAATCAGGGATGATTTTAAGGATGGAAATTTATATTAAAATGTAGAAACGTGGGCTAATATTACTAGTCCTTAATATGAAAAATATAAAATGTTTGGCGAGAGTTTTGTAAAAATATTCAAATTTCTAAGGATTTTACATAGTTTCTATAAAATTTTGGTGATTTGTAAGGTAACACAATTTTATTCTATGGAATTTGGACGAATCACTTTTAGAAAAAATGGAAATTGGCGAATCGTTTTTTGGGAAAAAAAACCATGGAAAATTAGCCCATTTGCGAAATTTAGCCCCTAAAATCATCGATGCTCAAAATTCAATGGAATGTGTTGTAGTTGTGAGTAAGATTCAGCCTAATGTTCATATTTCCATTCAATTAATTACCATCAATTTAATTGGATCCATCTCATAAATAAAAACATCACTCTCTTCAATTGTTTCTCACACATAAGAAGTAATGAAAATGCAATTATTTATAAAAGTGAATGTAATGCCTTGTCCACACAATATTCTATACACGTTAATGAAATAAGAGCTTTAACTTATCATAATTAAGTTAATTCGATGGGTTGGGTGTAACTAGAAACCACCACCCCGGAGGGGTTGCCATGATATGTTCCTATAGGTTTGACCAAATCAGTGATTATACTATGATCCTAACTCTTCCAATAGTCGTTGTAGGGATTGATTGAGAGAATGGATGGCTCAATCCAACCAATGGAAAATTATTAATCCTTGAGACAAAGTGTATGACTCTATCAATTACAAAATGGTATGAGCAAGAGTTGAAATAATAAATACAAGGAACTAGAATTAGCAATTCAGACGAGAGTGGAAACTATGGAGTAACCACTCTAATTCCTACCATCAATTTCCTCTGAGTTTTGAATGGATGGTCTAGGGTCTCCAGTCATTGCGGGAAAGATAACAAAGTGTGAGATCAAAGAAGGCAATGTTCACACTAATTTGTAGTGGAATTACTCATTAAACCCATAGTAGGCAACAATTACACAAAACAATGCATTGCCATAGCAATTCAAGACACAATGAACACAATATTTACCTTAGAAACTTATTCGGATTGGATCATTATATTACTTGTCATCTATCTTGATGCTTTCAAAGTGGAAAAAATTAGAGGAATCAACTTGTAGGGTGATTTTAGTGGTAGGTCCCAGTTTGGAAAATTGGAGTCTGCAACCTTCCAGAGCCATTTTGAGGCATTAAACGACATTTTTGGGGGGATCTGGTATCTAAATCATGTGCACACCCCCTTAACGATGTTATACACTCTAATACCTTTCCAACGATGCATACCATGCATCGATCTGAGTTTGTATGCAAAAATTATGCCTCCCGCAAGTTGACCCATCACGTTAACCACCATGGTACGAGAGGATGCCACATCAACCCCCATTACTCATGCATATGGGGCTAGCCACGTGATGAATTTCAAGAAAATTATAGAAGGTTAAAACTCATACCACAATTAAGGGTTGAGGAAGTAAAAAATCTTCCCCTAGATGGTTATCTGACTATGTTAAATATTGGGCCACTAGGAGGACAAGGGGTTCCATTCTATGTTATTGTATTTTGTTCCATAATAGAGCAAAACAACTAGGAGTGGGAAATTAGAGAGCATAACAGAGGGGGTTAATTTTTTATAGCAGCCTAACATGATGCAAGTCTTGGGTAACTCCATAGAGAGTGCCTTCTCCTTTGTAATTGCATTATTTCCATACTAGAGAAAAGAGAGCAAAGTAGCCTCACCTTCTAGTTGGGTTTTCTCCCTTAAGGGTTTCCCAGAGAAAATATTTGTATTATCTTGTGGATGGCGTGTGATTGTATTTTATAGTTCTCTATTTTATGTATTTTATCTATTTCATGCATAAGCAGAAAATTAGTAACCAAATATTCTAGAATCTAAAGGACTTTAACCTTCATAGTGGAGATTTCAGTTTTATTTATCATATCTGTTGTGATGAACTGTTCCAGTGGAATATCCATGACAGTTTACAGATCATGTTGGTATCATAGCAAGTTTTTCTTTTGGGTATTTATGGGAAGTTGAAGGATCCAGGAATCGGCTTAAAGAAAAGTCCCAAAAACCCTAGCCATGGCAGACGAGTTTGTTTATAATAATCATCGAGATCCAGCAGAAGAGATATTTGAGAGGTTGGAAGCGCAAGTCGTCGACATCAGTTGCAATATGAACCTCCTCATAGCAACTCTAACAATAAATATCAGATCGTTAGAAGATTATGGAGGCTCTAACTCAAAGATTAGATCAGAGGGGAAATGAGGAGATCATGAAGACTCAGGGAAGACTCGGGGAAGGAGTCGTGAAAAGAATCTAAGAAAGAGCAGTTGAGTTTGAGTGCCATGAACACTTCAAAGTCCCTATTCAATATGGAAGTGAAAGTGGACATAAAGCCATACCAATGTGAGATCGATGCATTAAAATTGAATCATTGGTTGCAACAACTAGAAGTTTATTTTAGTGTTCACCATATAGATGAAGAGCAGAAGATTTCATTTGCTAGATTGAAGTTAGAGTGTCATGCTTTAACCAAGTGGGAAAGCCATATGAAAAAACTTAGGTTGGATGGTGATCCTATAGTAATTAGGTGGGAGGACTTTAAAACCCTCATCAAGTCCCAATTCTACCCTATCGGGTGGATTCGGTGGAACTACTTCAGGTAGAGGCAGGGGCAGAGTGTACATGAGTACATAAAGATGGCCATCATGTTGGGAATCTCTCCTAAGAACCCATATGTACTCCTTAAGTATTTGGTGGGTTTACACAATCATTTATGAAATCAGGTGATGCTATTCAAGCCAAGGACAATGGATGAGGTGTGTGTACAAGCATAATACTTGGAAAACGTAGGCCAAAAGAAGGGGCAGCCAAGTGGTTCTAAGAAAAAATAGAACCAAGGAGATTTCAAGGAGGGGAAGAAGAAGTGGAAAGGGGGAAAAGATAAGAAGACAACAACTACTATGCATCGGTGTAAAGATCCTAACAACAATTGCAATCATTGATGGCCAGACCGAGGAAAAATGGTGGAAACTGCATCCAAAGCTGAACTTGAAGAACAACAAGAAGGATAGAAAGAAAAGAACCTTTTAGCCATATATTCAAGCAATCATGTTGGAAGTACCTCAGATGTGGATGAAAATATTGTTTGCACATATGTGCAGAAGGAGGTGAATCTGAGTAGCCTTCATCACCAGGAAGAGAAGGAGATGACCAAACTCTTCCACATCAAGATTCGGGTTAAGAAGACTAAGATAGATTCTATGTTCAACTCTAGTTCACAAGCTAATCTCATAGCAACAGATCTGGTTAGCAAGCTTGGATTGGAGTTTCATGATCATCTTATCCCCTATCCATTGGGTTGGGTAAACAAGGATGCATAGATAAAGGTAACGAAACAGCGTAAGATTAAATTTGTTGCAAGTGTTTATTTTATTGATGAAGTGGAATTGGACGTAACACTCCTTGATGTATGTGGAGTAGTGTTTGGAATCCCTTACATGTATATGAGGGATGCAATCTTTATGCGGAGAGACAACCAATACTGATTGATCAAGCATGGGAAATCCTACATCATCAACATGCATAAAGGCAAGTCAAAGATCTCGCTAGTAAGTTCCATCAAGCCAAGAAGTTGATTAGTTCTAGTAAGAAATATGTTTTTATTTTCTTAAGAGAAAATTAGTTTGATGATGAATCAATGAGAGTGAAGGCATCTCTAGAGGGGTGTACTAAAGAGCATAAACATTAGTTGTAGGAGTTGCTATAGGAATGCAAAGGAGTGTTCAAGGAGCCTAAAGGGATACCACCTATGAGGAATGTGGGGCATGAAATACAGTTATTACCAGACTCCCCATTATCAAATATTGGGTTGTATGGACAGTCTATTCTATAAGTGAATGAAGTGAAGAAGTGATTGCAATAGTTATTGGAGCAGGGTGTGATCCAACCAAGTACCTCACCTTGTGAGTCACCCATCATAATTGTTCCCTAGAAGGATGGGACTTGGAGAATGTGTATTGATTACATGGAATTGAACAATATTACACTGAATAATTGGTACCCTTTGCCTAGGATCGATAATCTGTTGGACCAACATCAAGATGCCAAGCACTTTACTAAGTTGTATTTGAAATCAATATATCACCAGGTAAGAGCCAATAAGAAGATACCTAGAATATTTCCTTTAAGACCATACAAGGTTTGTATGAGTGGTTTGTTATGCCATTCAGTTTATGCAACACACCAACTACATTTATGAGAATAATGAATTATGTTTTACACCCTTATCTAGATTAATTTGATATTGTCTATTTGGATGATATATCGATTTGTAGTGTTATCTGGGAGGAGCACATCTCACATCTTATGCATGTGTTAGAGACCCTGAAAAAGCACTAGAAAAGATGTGAGTTTTCTCAACAGTCTTTGGTGTATTTGGGGTATGTGATCGGTCGAGGGGAGCTCAAGATAGATCCCACAAAGATGGAGGCCATCATGAAATGGCCAGTTCCTACAAATTTCACTGAAGTTAGGAGTTTTTTTGGGTATCATAATATTTGTGAAAGTTCATAGCTTCATTTTCAGTAGTAGTTGCACCACTCAACACCATAACAGGTAGTGGTAAGAGTTTCCAGTGGGGGGAGAATAAATAGAAGGATTTTGATGAGCTTTAAAGAAAGATTAGTCAAGCACTAGTGTTGGCACTACCAAACTTGTAGAATCCCTTTGAAGTGGAGACATATACAAGTGGGTATGCCATGGGAGCAATACTAATGCAGAGAGGAAGGATTGTATGCTATCATTCTGAAGTATTTCATGGGGCAGTTCTCAACTACCCTACCTACGACAAGGAGCTCTATACCTTGGTATAAGTTGTCAAAAAATTGAATAATTGTCTGATGGGAAAGGAGACCGTCATCCACACAGATCACTGGCCACTACGATATTTCCAAGCCCGGAGTAATCTACAACAAACCAGGCATTACAAGTGGATGGGGTTTTTACATCAATTTAAATTGGTCAAAAAGTATAAGAAGGGTAGCACAAATAAGTTTACAAACATGCTTTCACAACCACCCATGTCCAAGATTACAACTTTGGGAACTTTGATGCACATGGAACCTTTTACCCATGATGCATATAAAGAAGCATACACAAAATATGAAGACTTCAAGGAGGTGTTTCAATAGCTACAGGGCCAAATTCATATAGAATAAGGTGATGGCAAGGATAACTATCATTTCCAGAATGGTTTACTCTACAAGCTTGACAAGATCTGTGTTCCTAAAGGTGAACAATTGCAACTTATCAGAGAGGCTCACACCTCCAAGGTTGCAGGGCATTTTGGTGTTGGGAAGACATTTTCCAACTTACAGAGGTATGTGTACTGACCCATAATGCAAGAAGATGTAGCACGATATATTAGAGGATGTATACTTTGTTGTACCAACAATCCCAATAACATGAACCAAGGTCTATACCTTCCCTTACCTGTACCCACTCGACCTTGGGAATGTATTTCCATGGATTTTGTGAGAGGTTTACCGACAACCAAGAAGGGACATGAATATTTGTTTGTGGTAGTTGACAGGTTCTGCAAAATGTGCATTCCCATGCCTTGTAAAAAGACCATCAACGGACAAGAAGCAATAAACAAGTTCTTTGAATAGGTCTGGGTGCACTTTGAGATACCAAGGAGGATCATCTCAGATAGGGATACCGTATTTCTCAATGCATTTTGGACTACATTGTGGGAAAAGATGGACACAAAGTTGAAGAGGTCTACAACATTCCTCCAAAAGTTAGATGGACAAACATATGTAGTCAACATGAATTTGGTGCAGCTTTTGAGGGGTTACAATCATAAACATTCGAAGACCTGGGATAAAAATATGATCTATATACAACACTCTTATAACAGAGCAGTCCACACTTCTATTGGTAAGTCACCTTTTGAAACTTGCTTTAGATATTTTCCACCTTCACCCTTAGATGTTGCATATGGATAACAAGGAGGAGTGAGGGAGGACCTCATAGGAGATGCATTAAAAGCATAATTTTTTTTTGAGAAGATTAAGCAAATCCATTTGCAAGTACAAGAGACACTGAAGAAGTCACAGGAAAAGTTCAAGGCTAGACATGACCAACACAAAATAGAGAGAACATTTAGAGTGGGAGACAAAGTATGGTTACAACTAAATAAGGAAAAGCCACAGGGTCCTGGTAAGAATATCAAGGCTTTGTGGTATGGTCCTTTTTAGGTATTGGAAAAGGTGGTAGATAATGCCTACAAACTCAGTCTACCCCCCATACATGCACATTTACTGAGTAGTGAATGTGGATAATCTCAAACTCTATGAGCCTTCCATGTTGGATCTGGAGGAGGAGCAGGTCCTACCTTCCATAGAGGACTTAACACCAAATGCTCATGTAGAGTTATTAGAGGACATAGTTTTGCAAAAGCGGTCTAGAATTACAAGACATGGGCAACATGACCTTTGGCATATTTGATTGAAAGGACAACTTCCAGGCAAAGCAAAGTGGTACTCCAGGGAAAAGGTAGAGGAAAAATTTCCTCACCTCATTCAATAAAAATTTTGGGCAACAAAAGCCTCCCTAAATGGGGAGGTATGATCCATATTGGATCATTATATTATTTTTCATCTATCTCAATGTTTTCATAGTGGAAAACATTGGAGGAATCAACTTGCAAGATGACTTTAGTGGCAGGTCACAACTTGTAAAATTGGGGTCCAAAAAATTTCAGAGCCATTTTGAGGCATCAAATGATGTTTATGGGGTTTTGGTCTTCAAAACTTGCACCCACCTCCTTGATGGTGTTCTACACTTTGAGACCTTTCCAACGATGCAAATTGTACATCAATCGGAATTCATATTCAAAAGTTATGGCTCCCGTAAGTTGACCCATCATGCTGACCACCATGGTGCAAGAGGATGCCACGTCAACCCCCATTACTCATGCATATGGGTCTAGCCACATGAGGAATTTCAAGAATATTCTAGAAGGTTGAAAACCCTACCACAATTGAGGATTGAGGAAGTGAACAACCTACCCCTAGATGGTTGTCGAGCTATAATAAATATCAAGCCACTAGGAGGACAAGGGGTTCCATTATATGTTATTGTATTTTGTTCCATAGCATAGCAGAACAACTTAGAGTGGGAAATTAAAGAGCTTAATAGAGGGGGTAATGTTTTGTAGCATATTAACAAGCCATAGGTCTCAAGTAACTCCATAGAGAGTGTCTTCTCCTTTGTACTTGCATTATTTCCATACTGGAGAAAAGAGTGCAAAGTAGCCTCACCTTCTAGCTAGGTTTTCTCCCGTAAGGGTTTCCAAGAGAAAATATTTGTGTTATATTGTGGATGGTGTGTGATTGTATTTTACAGTTCTCTATTTTCCACATTTTATCTATTTCATGCATAAGCAAAAAATCAATAACTAAATATTTTGTAATCTAAAGGAATTTAACCTTCATAGTGTAGATTTCAGTTTTATTTATCAGATTTGGTGTGATGAATTATTCTAGTGGAATATCCACAACTGTTTACAGATCATAAACAAAAATGGAAAAACCAACATTCAAATGGCTTCGGTAAGCCTTCATTTCTCAACAATCTTTTTCCTTTTTACATGAATACAACTTAGTTTGGCTCTCTAGAGCATTTACATTAATTTCAAAAGGATTTGTTACAACATTCCCTTCACAATGTTAGCCAAATAACCCCTTCTACATTGCTCTACCTTAGTTTATAGGAAAATTCTCTCCTAAGTTCAATGAGAAGGCTAGGTGTGCCCAACTGTTTGTCTTCCCCAACTCCAATGTTGTTATTCCTCTTTTGTCTTTTATGGCAACACTTTAAGGCTTGGTTGTCTCATGTTTTATTTATCTTTCTTTTTTTTAACCTTTTTCTCAAGCTTACATCGACATCATGACATTAATTGGGGGCATGGATGTTGGTTGATCTAGTGTCAGGCCCTTCCTTCACACTATCAACTGATTTTCTGACCTCGTCATCTACACTTGTAACCATGATCCCCTCTTATGTAGCCAAACTACTTGTTTTGTTGAGTGCCTTGCATTACCTTGAACCAATAATCATTTGAATTCTTCATGTGAATCCAATTTGGATCACACCTCCACATTGGGATGATTTTGGTCCCTAAAATATTCCAAGGACAGAGGAAACTTGATTTCAACTTGGTTCCTATCATACCATTTTTCTTTCCTTGGTGTTTGTCCTTTGATATCAATCTACCATATCTATTACCATGCTCCGCAAGTTACTCATTTAATTCTCTGCAGAATTGTATCATCCTCCAACTCCTTAAGATCATGCAGTGCAAAGTCTTCTATGTTGGGAAGAACCTACTAATGTTATTCTCCATCCAACATGGAAGGCTTGAACAATTTAAGAACTAATCTGCATATAAGGAGGAAGTCTTAATCTGAAATCATTCTCATCTATCTACTCAATGATGTTGAAGGGGCCATATCTTAGGGGCTTGAGCTTCGTTGCTACTCCTTATAAGAATTCCTTGCAGAGGTAAAGCCGCAACTTCTCTCCAAAGTAGAACTTATGATCTTCTATATGTTGGTCAAGTCTAACCTTATATTGTTGCTAGCTTTTCTGAAGATGCTCCTACACTTTCATGTGTATCTATTGGATCCTTTCAACCTATCTATTTTCCTTCCTCAATTCTGACTACACATCTACTTCTTAATTTGGTTGCCCACACATAATGTTCAAGGGTGGTGGAGGTAGATAATTGAAGTAGGTTTCAATGGTGACTAGAGTGCTTGATTTTATGAGTTTTGAATATGCAAAAGGTGTTCATCCCCTTTTTTTGGATGCTTGTTATTATATCCTCTCAACAATCGCATCAATGTTCAATTGAAAAAATAATATTCTTGTTGAGGGCAAGATAGGGAAAGGTTCAACCGACCCTTCCTCTAGCATAGAACTTACATAAAGGGCTAACCTAGGGAAGGGCTAGTTAACCCTTCCTCTAGCATAATATTCCAATCAAGGCTCAACTAGGGAAAGGGTTATCGACCCTTCCTCTAGCATATAATTCTTATCAAGGGAGATCTCGGGGAAGGGTCGATCAACCATTTATCAAGCATAGTATTCTCCTCAAGTGGATCCCAGGGAAGGTTCAATTGACCCTTTTACAAGAACAATATCCTCATCATAGAGGACCTGGTGAAGTTTTGGTTGACCCTACATTTATCATAGTTTTATCATTGAGGGGAGATTGAGGAAGGGTCAGATGACCCTTCCTGCACATTAGTATTGTCATTGAAGGGGGGGTAGGAAGAATCGATCTATTCCTCCTCCAACATAGTATTCTCATAGAGAAGAATAATAGAGAAGGATAGGTCAACCTTCCTCTAGCATAAAATTCTCATCGAGAGAGAGCCTAGTGAAGGGTCAAACGATCCTTCGTCCAACATAATATTCTCATCGATGGAGAGCTAGGAAAAGGGTCAACTGACCCTTCCTCCAGCCTAGTATTCCCATTGGGGGGGATCCTAGGAAAGGGTTAGCTGACCCTTAAGCATAATATTTTTGTCAAGGGGAGCCCATAGAAGGGTTAACCAATCCTTCCTCCAACATAGTATTCTCATCGAGTGGGATATTATGGAAGCGTCTATTAAATATTCATATAGCTAGGTATTCATCGGGGGAAGCCCTGGAAAGGTTTGCCTAATCCTTTCTCAAGCATAGTACTCTTGTCAAGGGGGAGCCCATGAAAGGGTCAACCAACCCTTCCTCTATCTTAGTATTCTCACTAAGGGGGAACCTAGGGAAGGGTTGGCTAACCCTTCCTCCAACATATTATTACCATTGAGGCTAGTCTAGGGAAGGGTCGATTGAACCTCCCTCGATTATAATATTATCATTGGGGGGAACCCAAAGAATGGTCAACTGAAACTTATTTGAGCTTAATATTCTCGTTTAGGTGGAGGCTGGAGAAGGGACAATTAATGCTTCCTTGAGCATAATATTCTCATCAAGGGGAGCCTAAGGAAGGGTCAAACAATATTTCCTCAAGCATAGCATTCCCATCAAGGGGATTCTAGGGAAGGTTCCATTGACCCTTTCTCTGTCATAGTGTTCTCGTTGAGGGTGATCCTAGGAAAGGGTCAGCATATCCTTCCTGTAGCATAGTATTCTCATCAAGGGAGACTCCATGGAAGGGTCAGTCAATCATTCCTTGAGCATAGTATTCTCATTGAACGGGAGCTTGGTAAAAGGGATGGCCGACCCTTCCTCAAGCATAATATTCATTAATATTAATATTTTTCTCCAAATATATCTTAACAATGGTCAGTGAACCCTCCCTCCAACACAATATTCTCATCAAGGGGGAACCTAGGGAAGGGTCATTTGACCCTTCATGGAGCATATTATTCTCATTAATAAGGTCCCAGGGAAGTTTTAGTCATCCCTTCCTCTTGTATAGTATTCTTATCAAGGGGGTATCCAGGGAAACGTGGGCCGACCCTACCTCAACATTAGTATTCTCGTCGAAGGGGTGTTCAGGGAAGGGTCAGTTGATCCTTCCTCTAATATAATATTCTCATCAATTGGGATGTCAGAGACGGTTCAACTAACCCTTCCTCTGACATAGAATTATCATCAAGTGCGAGCCTAGGGAAGGGTCAGTTGATCCTTCCTCCAACATAGTATTCCAATAAAGGAAAACCCTAGGGAAAGGGTTGGTTGACCCTTCATGTAGCATAAAATCCTCATCAAGGGAGAGCCCAAGGAAGGTTCGACCAACTCTTCCTCGAGCATAGTATTCTTGTCAAGGGGAGCGCATAGAAGGGTCAAAAAACCCTTCCTTCATCATAGTATTCTAAGGTTGAGTGGGATATCAAGGAAGGGTTGGTTGACCCTTCCTCTAACTAAGTATTCTCGTCAAGGGGAGCCTTGGGGGAAAATCTTTCTCTATCATAGTATTCTTGTCAAGTGGGAATTTGGGAAAACATTAGTTTTCCCTTCCTTCGGCATAGCATTCCCATCAAGGGAGAACTCGGGGAAGGATTTATCGACCGTTCCTTGAGCATAGTATTCTCGTTGAGGGTATTCTAGGGAAGGGTCAAACAACCCTTCGTCAAGCATAATATTCTCATTAGGTGGGGGCAGGAAAGTTTAGCCAACACTTCCTTGAGCATAGTATTCTTGTCAAGGTGGATCTCGAGGAAGGGATGATAGACCCTTCCTCGAGCATAGTATTATTGTCGAGGGGCCCAACTTAGGAAAGGATTAACCAATCCTTCCTACAACATAGAATTTTTGTCGATGGGGTCCTAAGGAAGTGTCAATTGACCCTTTCTCTATCTTAATATTCTCGACAAAGGGGATCCTAAGCAAGGATTTGCCGAACCTTCTTCTAGCATAATATTATCATCGGGGGAGACTTCATGGAAGGGTCAACTAACCCTTTCTTAAGCATAGTATTCTCATCGAGGGGAAACCAAGGGTCAACGATTGGCTTTTACTCGAGAATAGTATTCTCATGGACTGGGAACTTGAGGAAGGGACAATTGAACCTTCCTCAAGGATAATATTCATTAATATTAATATTGTTATCGAGGGATATCTTAAAGAATTGTCGATTAACACTTCTCATATATTAGAATGTTCATCGAAAGAGAGCATGAAGAATTTCTACCCAACCTTTCGTTAGGCATAATATTCTCATCATGGGGGATATTTAAGAAGGGACAATTGACCCTTCTTCATTCCTAATATTAGCATTGAGGAGGGGGATATGGAATGGTCAACCAATTATTCCTAAAGCTTATTATTCTCTCTGAGGTGGAGATCAGGTTTTGTTTAGTTGACCCTTCCTTAACTTTAGTATTCCAGTAGAAGCGTAACTTAGGCGAGGTTTCACTCACCTTATTGATATTTTCAAAGGAAAGACCAAGATTAATTAAAACAACACTTCCTAAAACTTAGTATTATGCTTGAAGAAAAGCTTGAAGAAGTAATGGCTAAACCTACCTTTAGATTAGATTTCTCTTCAAGAAAGAGAAAGAGGAAGGATCGACCGATCTTTTCTCTAGATTAATATTCTTATTAATTGAGAATATAAAGATGGGTCACTTGACCCTTCCTTAAGATTAATATTCTCATCAAATATGATATTAATGAAGTATCGTCTAACCGTACTTGAAGTGTATTTTTCTCTTCGAGTGGGAGCTTGAAGAAATCATGACCAACTCTTCTTCGTGCTTAGTATTCCAATAAGGACTAGAATGTGGAAGGATCAACCAAACCTTCTTCAAACATCTTATTGTCCTTGAGTCATGGCATCTTGAAGGGTCAATTGATGCTTCTTCAATCTTAGTAATCTCCTATAGGAAAATATTGAACAAGAGATGATCAACCATTCCTCTTTATTAATATTTTGGTTGATTAAGAGTAAGAGGAAGGGTCAATTGACCATTCCTCTACATTAATATTCATGTTTGAGTGGAGATTGAAGAAGGGCCAGTCGACCCATTTTATAAATGAATATTTTTTATTGATTAGTATTTGTGCCAAGGGAATGAATAGGAAACAATGAGTCGACCCTCCTTTAGACTTGAAGTTTTCTCAGACTCTAGATTGATCACTCATATTTCTATCATACTCAAGTGTTTATATATATTATTTATCTTTCCTTTCAAGTGGTCATGTGGAGTTGTTGATTTATGAGTATCCCTCTACTCATCATTAGTAGGTGGTGTGGTTCTCCAATGCACGTGTCTAGGAGGCGTCATCATCATCAAGGTGTTGCATGTGGAGCAAGCCTCGTCCATCATGTATGAAAAGTGCTTCTCATGATGGTCATTATGAGCAATGGGTGTTGTTATCACACATCTGTATCATCCATCTAAAGGATAATTTTATTTACTCTTATCATTTTTACTTGTATAAAATTTACATATATGTATTCAATTTAGTGTTGAAGTGTTATGAGAGCTTTCTGTAAAATTTGCATAGCAATATGGAAGAGCACAATAACTTGGAGATTTTATATCAACTTATCATATTTATATTGGTTTATGTTCATTTATGTTTATATATTACATTTATTGTATTCTTATTGTGGAATATATTTATCTATGTAGACTCTAATTACTTTATATAGACTTTAGTTGAGTTATATCGATTTGAGGTGGTATCTTTGTTGTCATAAATTAACAAAAATGTCTCTTGGAATGTTAGGTTCTAAACATTATGTAGACATTCTATTCAATGGATTAATAATTGTTGAAGGATTACCCTAACCAAGTAGAAAACAATTACCCAACAACGATATCAAACATGGATGTGTCATTGTAAATGTTATCAAGGTTTTAAATTGAAATATTCAATTGTTGCATGCATCAAGATGTGCAAGTACATCATTAGAAGAAAAATGTGTTTTTATTGAATGGGATGCATTACAAATTGCTAACCACATTGAGTTCTCTCTACAACATGCTAGAGTGAGGGAGATAACTGGTGTCGATTCTAATTGTAAAGTTAAAAAGATTCTACATGAATCCAGGTTAGCTTTCCTTCTTATAAAATTTAGATTGTTACATAGATGTTCAAATTGGATAAATTGCATTACCACAGGTGTTGTGGTACATCCTTGTGGCATTTTCTAGTTAGAGTTAAATCTTGCCAGTCTTGTATCTTGACCAATAAACAAAATGGTGGATTTCAATATAGGTTCAATCTTAAATGTTGAATTCATTAACAATTTTGAAGGTTTAGTGACACAAATGAACCAAAATCACAACATTAATTTATTGGGAAAAAGGTGGATATAGTTCATCAATGTTCTTCAGGGCCAAATTATATTGCCAGGGAATAATTTGATATGTTCTAGAAGGAGAGGTGGTGCACTTGGCACCACTCGATGGTAATGAATTTGTATTTTTAATCCAACGAGTCTTCCTCCATTGTGAGAAATGTTTCTTATCATAAGATTCTCTCCAGAGATGGCTTGCAAACCACCTACTTGACCTCAGTGATTCCCCTTTGGATGTGATATTAAAAAAAATGAAAAGGAAAATAATATCAACTTTTGGGTAGTATTCGAAGCATGTCCTCTGTAGATGGTGTATCCACCTATGGATAATGTTGATTGCATCAATATAAAAATTGTGACAACAAGGACATACAATTCGGTAAAGCACCAAACTAGGAGTGCATTTTCTGAAAGGAAGTTGAGTACAAAATCTATAGAAACATTTTTCAAAGAGAATTCTATGAAAAAGTGGGTGTTAAATCTTGCTGTAATAATTTTTGTATTCTTCAAATTCCATTTCAGTCAACAGTTGAGGGTAATAAGAAGGTGTGTCTCATGAATTAAAATTCAAGAAGGCTTTGTATTAAATTCTTTGGCATCAAATACCCTTATTTCCAAACAAGGAGAAACAAATAAGAGAACTCTACTTACTTACAATGAAGTTTGATACATTAGATGTTAGTCAAAATACATGGTGTGAAGTATTAATAATGAATTTAATATTCATTTAGGAATAAGCAATGTGAGGAGGCCCCCCCTCTTGTTTA
Organism: Picea engelmannii; assembly: GCA_009831015.1. Classification (NCBI taxonomy): domain Eukaryota; kingdom Viridiplantae; phylum Streptophyta; class Pinopsida; order Pinales; family Pinaceae; genus Picea; species Picea engelmannii. Next base: position 123,561 of record ML813227.1, read on the forward strand.
TTCATTGTTTTTATTTTTGCAATTGTTCTCCTTTCTTATATCAATAAAGTTGCAAATTTGGAAGCACATTTCAGGCTACACACCCAAGCGATGAATGCATCAAATAAGTTCTTTCATCCAAGAGGTTGAATGTGGTAAACTAACCATTATCAACCTTATAGCCTACCTCAAAGTAGTTGATTGTAACACACTAGTTCTTTCATTCATTCAATATTTCATGATTCCATTATCCCTTAGATTGATTAACAATATTCTTACATCATCATATTTCCTTGCTCCGCTCATTTCCCTTTCATTTCCTTTCTATGCCCCCTTTTCCATTTCCACCACCACATACGATTACTACATCCACTTTATTTTATTAAGGTTTACTCTTCATTTTTTACCTTGAGCTCCCACTCCATAGACTTGATAATTCTATCCTTAGGGAAGCTCCCCTTGAGCTAGAGAAAATCCAATCTAAAGAGAGAGGAAGAGCTATTGAGGTGACAACGAGTAGCCTTCCTAAGTTGCACAAAACTAACACTTTGGTGATTGGGACTTTACACTTTTGTGGGTGCTAGATTTTGTTGTCATAGACCCAAAGAGTACAATACATATATGAATCAAAATACATAAACACCAAGGCTCTAAATGGCTCGTAGAGTAAAAAAAAATCATACAAATAGTCTACAATCAAATCAAACTACATACTTGACCAAATATAGATACTCTACTTCTTTGCATGGGTATGCTCAACATATTGACTTGATACCTTGAAGGTCAAACACCAATGTCTATATCCTGTGGCGGTGGAAATGGTTGAAAGTCATCTAGGATAAGTTCATTCATGATAGAAGGGGGGGCGCCATTAAATATATCAAAATTAAGTTTTAGGGTAGTTGCGAGGTTTTAAATTTTTGTGTTTTTAATTTGATTTTTGTGTTTTTTGGGGGGGAGGAGGCACATTGATACAAAAATAGTCAAATCGACTAGTTTTGACTGGTAGACTGGTTCGGGCCCTGTTCAAATCAAAACCATTCATTTCTGGTTTAATATGTTAGTTGCAAATGGAAACCTCCCAAAATAGGTCCAATCGATTGATTTTATAGATTATAATTTGATTCGATAACATTGGAAGACACACAAGATGAGAAGGGGTTTCAATGTATTAACCTCACAACTAGTGTAAGATATCACATAAAAAGAGACAAGGTTTTAAACTATTAACCTCATAACCAATGCAAGGTGTCCCACAAGAGGGGATAAGGCTTTAAAGTCTTAATCAATTTCAAAACCTTTTATTATCATACACATCACCTAAAAAATACATCTCACAAACGCAGACACCCCATTGACATAAGGATTATATATTGTTGTGAATCAAACCTCACAACCAATGTGGGATGGTGCACAAGAGGAGATCACCCTATTAGCATAATGATTACATGATGTTGTGTACCAAGCTTCACAACCAATGTGGGATAACATACAAGAGGAGATTTATGCACCCACACCCACACAATACATC
>ML813227.1:131610-163967 GCA_009831015.1 Picea engelmannii
TAGTCTAGGAAACGCTGCTAATGTGTGTGTAGGATCAAAGGTTTACATCATATAAATGATCATACAAATAATAAACGCGACAAAGGACTGCAAAGTTTGTATTATGATATCTCTGTGGATTACAAAATGGCCGAATGCGGCTGGATAAATTGACAATACTCGACTAGATCAATAGACAAAGGATCTTAGCCGGAATAAAAATAAGCAACTGCGGCTGAATAAAATAACAACACTCGGCTAGATCAAAAGACAAAAGGATCTTAGCCGGAATACAAATAAACAACTAAAAGATAATACCCGGAATATGGGAGCACTACGGAATCAATGAAGAATGATGGAAGACCTGGATGATCTTCCCGGTGACTAGGGTGTGTCTTTCAACACCGAAATCAGCCAACTGGTGTCTTGCTCTCGAAATACATTGAACTATCTCTCCCGAGATGCGCCTCTTCTCCTCAATGACAAGTCATAATATGCATAATGATCAATTAGGTCGCCGACCCTTCCTTTATAGCTTTCCAAAACCCTAAATCATGCTGAAACCCTAATTCACTGTTGACTTCCAAAACCCTAAATCATTGCTGAAACCCTAATTCACTGTTGACTTCTATTTTTAGCTCATAATGACTTAAAAACGCTTTTAACCCTTTTTAGCTCAATGTCACTTTCCGAATATAACACCTGTGACTGGAGTGACCTCTAGTAACCCTGTTTACCCCTCTTTGGCCCTGGCTATAGTCTAATGGGGCGGTTTAGACCATTAAGCCTCCTCTTTGGAGCTCCTATTTGGAAAGGGACATTACACATACAAATTAATTGATGTATTGAATATGTAATATGAGAGATGATTTACAATGACCAATGTGACAGTAATAGGTATATATATGCATTGACGGTTCACAAGGTGAAAGATTATGATGAACAATTATTACCCTTAGTGGTATATTAGTATCTTATTATTATTTGTATTATTTATTATTTATTTATATAGTTAAATTTTATTACACATTGCCTATCTCTTCAAGGATGCGTTGTCCTCAAAGCATTTTATGGAAAAGCTTATGCCTTTGTTTTGGGTTTAATGCCTTCTCATGATTCTTTGTTCTTGAAGTTGTGGATAGTTGACGACACAAGACGATCGAGTGATGAAGCATTGAGTAGAACTGTCTTATCATGAAAGGGTCAGACCACCCCAATTCAGTTTTCTGCAAAACTACACGGTGACGACTTCTGTGATTTAATAAATGATAAGATTCCACACCTAAAATTCTATTCAATATAATAGGATGTTTACTTAGTTTCTCAAATTGATTTTGTCTTTGGTTAGTTTGTTGAATAATAAAATGACTTTTATAATTGGGATGACGACAAGGCATCCCTATATCTTGTGTCTTATTTTTGGAACCTTCATCTTTTGATACTTCTGGTGATTTACTGGTTATAAGATTTCAATATAAGCATCATTCTAATTTTTGATGTCGATTGGATCTGTACTAGTTCCTTTCTCCAAGGTTTGGATTTCTACATTTGACGACTTCTCTATTTTCAATGGGGTTAGTTATTGTTTGTTTATCAATCATTGATTTCTTGCTGGCAAGTTGCTTCAACATTTCTTATTGCAACTTCTTTTCACTTTTAACCTAATAATCTATGTGATCAAGCTTTGACTATGATTCTTAAGGGAAGAAATTTCTTTGTCTTTCTTAGTGACAACCTTGTCAAATTCTTTTTGCACCTTTTGTATTGACTTTTGATTATCTTGAAGGATCACCTTTGAGATATCATTAAAGTCTTCTGATGAAGGTGCTACTGTATTTGACTTCATTGTAACATCCAACAATGTTATCTTCTTCTTCTTCTTATAGGAGAATGTCAAAAACTTCTTCTTTTGGTTTAAGATGCTTCCATCCAAGGTGAACCCAAAATGATGTACCATCATCTTTCCACAAGGATGTAATGTTGAAATGTGATATGAAAATATAATCGCCAATTCCTAGTTGTAAATCATTTATATTGTTTTTTGCTCCAAAAGTCTATATTTCAATTATAATTGACTCATGAATCAATAACTAGTGAGTGAATTTAGTGCTAAGTTGCTAACATAATTATTATGTTCGAAAGGAGCAATATAAATAGTAATATATTTCCCTTCAATTGTCCATTTTATTTTAAATAGCACTGAAGCATATTCTTTTGAGGTCCTAGGAAGTTTTTCTTTTTCCTCATCACTAGATTCCATTTTGTTTCCATCAAAATTTCTATCAAACAATACCATCATTATGAAAATTTATATCTTTTTTGATAGTAAGGGGGCCACAAAGTTCAAGGAACCCATTTCTTCAATGTGAAGTTTGATTCTTGCTTACTATACTTAAAACACACTGTTTATATGAGTATTTAAACCCTTGGTAATACCTTAGTACTCTTTCTCGCTTTTTGTAGACTTAACTTTATCTAACTTATGTAAAAGGTTTTATATATTTCCACCACATAACTTTTTATTTTTACTTTTATAACAATATTGTAGAAATTTTGTGCTTTCTCAGATTTTAATGCAAAATAGAAATTTCACCTCTTTGACTGGACGTTTCCTGGATCTTAACCTTGTGAATTTTCAGCCTTAGGGCTGTTATGAAATAGAGTATAAAACAACAACGGAAAGAGTACAATATTTCACTTTCTTTTAGGCAATCCAAGGAGAAAAGATGCCAAACTATCTTGATAAATTGTATCCCTCTACGGCAACTTATCACACATAAACCAGATCTGAAAATTTACTTTTACAGCAGTTATAACAGCAGTAAAACAACAGATATAGCAGCAGCAAAACAACCCTTAAATTTCTCAATGGTGATGTCAAATCACTCAATGGTGATGTCCTTTTACTCATGTCAAATCATGAAGACACACATAGCTGTAAATAACAATACATGAAGAACATATATGACTGAAAATCAAATCTGGAAATTGCACAAGTTTTGCACAGCTAAAAACTTCATTAATATGCTGAAGTTGACGTTCAAGCACATACCATAGCCCTCTCTCAAGGCTAGTACAAACCAGTGTTGATTAAGTCGGCATCGACAAAAAGTCGGCGAGGGTCCGGAAAAAATTGTTTCGGCAAAAAATCGGAAAACCACGACAAACATTAAAAAATACAAAATATATTCATTTTTTAAAAATTTTAAACATATAAAACAACAACAACATCAGATAAACACATTGGCACATAAATATGGAGAAATCACTCATATATGTGTAGTCACTAGTGGATGCCAAATAAAAAATTATACATCAAAGTCGATATTGAATGTTGAAGGGCCTCTCCAATACAAAACGACATCACTTATATAATTATAAAATGTATCTCATGATTCATAATCATGATGGAGTGTGTAGATGTCTGATATACAATGACAAATGAAACAAAACTAGCAGCTAGCTATCTAATATCAATGTCGGCCTCTGCCTCTCCCCCTTTTACGAGAAGAGATAAGGGGTTGCTTGTCAAGCCTGCCCTTGACAGTAGAAGGCCATGTCTCTGATAGTGGATGACCATTGGTGTGTGCAGGAGTAGGTGTATCAATAAGTGTAGAAGGTTGTGCTAATGTTTGCACATCACCCTCCATGATGTCTTCAGGTCACTCCTCCTATGAATGGAGGGATTTAGATACATACCTATGAATGGAAGGGATTTAGATACATACCTATGAATGGAAGATTCAACACCGGTTGGCAAATGAAATTGAACCCTTGCTCCACTTAGAAATCCTTGATGGCGATGATGATGGTTGTTAAGTTGCCTCCACAGTGATTGAGGAAGACCACAAATCCTTCTCCTTCCTTCTCCACAAACAAAAAAACACAAATGACCACAAAAAAAAAAAAAAAGCTCTTATGCCCATGGGTTCCCTGCATCCGGAAACTTTTTGGTAAAAGTCGGGAGTTTTTGGGTAAAAGTCGACGATTTTTAGTAAAAGTCGGGACTTATTGAAAATACAAAAAGTCGCGATTTTTTCGTGAGTAAAAGTCGGCTTAGGGTAAAAGTCGCGAAAAATCGGCGATTTTTTCAACTATGGTACAAACCCACTAGCTCTCCAAAATCCTAGCTAGGGAAAACAATGAAAACCCTAGCTCCACCAAGGAGCTACAACATGCAAGAATCACTCCAACAAGTCCTCCAAGGCAGTATTACAAAATGAGCTAGATCACTAAATGATGAAAGCCTGCATAGGGTTGAGTCATATAACTGAGCTCAAAGAAAGATACTCACAATAACACAATATTATATTATCAATGAATAACTGGTGCATCTATTATGATGGATTTCACATCATCATATATGATTGCTCATTGAGCAAGTCATTTCCATTTATGAATGTCGGATAGACCGCTCTATACGAAAGTGAACAAAATCATAAACTATAACTTAAAGTTATAAAGTGACTTTATTACAAATGTAAGCTTTATATCCAACACCCCCTTTTAAGGCTTACAATACTGAAAGAAAAACATACTAACTGAAGATAAAACACACTGATTGAAAACTAAAACATTAGAACCAAACATTCTCCAAAAGCTTCTTCTTTAAAAGCAATTCTTGGACCAAATAGAACTCCATCAAGCTGCTTTGTAACCCTCGTAAAGGCGTAGCTCCTAAGTTGAATTCTCGAGTTCCTAGATTCTAGCTCCCCAAACTCTCGAATTGTTGGACAACTATCCATGTTGAGCTACATCCACAGTGCACCATCTAGTTTAATGACCCTCGTAAGAGTATAATTCCCAAGGTTCACAAACTTCCGAATTATCTAAGCAATGATCCATGCTAAGCTTTATCTACATTAGATCTCTTTCTTTTTTCAAGCCGTGGGCTTCTTAAAATGTGTGAAATGCCCTTTCTTTAATAAGGTCCTCACCACTGTTAACATCCGATGGATCTTCAACAATGGCGACATTCACTACATGCATTTTGTCTTTGAGCTTTCCCTTGAGAATATCATAGCTCGAAATCTACAGTTTGAGGCTGTGTGACCCATTTTCTTGCAATAATGACATTTCATCCCCCCTTTGTCTTTAGTTGATTTGCTACGATTGTATTTGAGTATAATGTAGTCTCAGGTTGAGTATCACCTGCAATGGTTCTCTTTTCTTCAGCTAAGAGAGCTGAAATCATGTCTCTATTTGCAACAATCCCTATTTCTCCACACTTGTACAGATTCTATGGCTCTTAGACTACTGAAGTCGCAAGAATGGAAACCTTGTCTTTCAAAGGCTTGAGACCCTAGTTACGACTTCAGACTCCTAGACTCTTCCTTTCTCTGACCATATTACAAAATGATCTAAATCACTAAATGATGAAAGCCTAGATAGGGTTGAGTCACATAACTGAGCTCAAAGAAAGATACTCACATTAACACAATATCATATTATTAATGAATAATTGATGCATATATTACAATGGAGTTCACCTCCTTATATATGATTGCTCATTGAGCAAGTCATTTCCACTTGTGAATGTGGGATAGACCGCTCTATACAAAAAGTGAACAAAAGCATAAACTATAACATAAAGTCATAAAGCAACTTTATTACAAATGTAAGCCTTATATCCTAACAAACAAGTCGTACTCTTCTCCACCAAATATACCCTAGTGTTTTATCACAAAACCCTAATCTCAAACCTCCATTAGATAAACCCTAACATAGACTTCCAAGATGCTCGAAGATACTCTAAAAAGACCAAGATACCGTAGCGACTCCAAGAGAGAGAGAGTGATCAAGTATAAATGAAGACCAAGATAGAGAGAGAGAGAAGACTGGTGCACACTCCTCTCCAGGTCACATCTCAACACAAAAGTGAAATATATGATGAGTGATTGATACGAGTGATCTTCATCTCCAACGTCTTCTTCTTTGCAAGAGAAAACTTGATCAAGAATGGATCATTATATAATTTGTCATTTACCTTGGTACTTTCTAGGTAGAAAAATTGGAGGAATTGGCTTGTAGGGCCCAGTTTAGTGGTAGGTCTCAATTTGGAGATTTGGGGTCCGGAACCTTCTAGGGCCATTTTGAGGCATCAAATGACATTTTTTGGGGTCAAAATTTTGCAAATGTAGTTGGCTGCCCTTCAACGCTATTCTACACACAGAGACCTTTCCAACGGTGCTAAAATAGCATCAATCGGAGTTCATATGCAGAAGTTTCGCTTCCTGCAAGTTGACCTACCTTGTTGACCACCATAGTACGAGTGGATGCTGCATCTGATCTAGGTGGATATCGGTGGCCACCCACCTATTCCAACTGGCTCAAAATAGTTTCCTGGCAACTTACTATTTTTAGCAGTTTTTCGGTTCTTAAACTTCTGGGGCCATTTTGAGGGCCTAAATGAAGTTTTTTTGGGATCGAGCCCCTCAATGATAGTCGAAGGCTTTGATTGAGCCCCCAAAATGAATCTCCTTGACGATACCTTTCCAACGAGCTATCGTGCGCCCCAAACGAAGATTGTATGACAAAGTTACGCCCCCGGGAAGTTGATACACCAAACTACCCAAAACGAGGTCCATGAAATTGTTGGCTTTTCATCTTCCGGGGTTAGGGTTTTGGATTTTCTTTATGTTAAAAAGGCCTTGGAGCCTCATTGTAACAATCATCTTCTTGCGAATGCGAGTAGCCGTCACATCTCTTCTCAGAGATAAGTTGCCACCATTCTAGCGAGTCTTTCACTCTGTATTTCTATAGTTTTGTACATTTCACTCATTAATAGAAATTGTGTATTGCTGTATATCTGTGCCTCTTGTTATATTTCCGATATATCTCTGTTATATTATTGTCACTCTTTCAATATCTCTGTATATTTCTGTGTTATATCTCTGTTCTCATTTCGTGCCGCAAATAATCCGGATCAGTGGTATTAGAGCAGGCTGCTCTTGATCGTTTTTCAGTGCATGTCCTTGATGAGGTCCGAGTATAGCAAGTTGGGTCTCGAGCTTGTCTCTCTTGAGGACAATCGCTCTCGCACGCCCAAGAAACCCTCCATGGCGGAAGAAAAGAAAAACGACGGAGCATAAGATTTAATCTGTTGCTTGAGCAAGCTCTCACGCGATAGATGGACGAAATGATGGAGAATTTTTCCCACATCCTTCAACGCCTGCCGATAGCAGAAGGCGCATCTTCATCAAGCAACCACTTTGGAAGCACCTCTCCTTTCAAGGTATAGGTTAATTTTGATATTCCCGTATTGAAGGTCAGATAGATGCGGATGCCCTAGACAAATGGTTAAATATGCTAGAAGGTTATTTCTCTGTTCACAATTTTTTCGACAGGAAAAAGATCACCTTCGCACTCCTTAAGGCTCTCCCCCATGTCAAACATTGGTGGGAAACTTACTGGGAGCAATGTTCCACAAAGAAGTCTGGAATATATGGGGCCGAGCCCACATGGGATTTTTTTGTGGATGTGGTCAAGGAACAATATTACCCTGTTGGCAACTATGAAGACTGTTATGGCACAAGTTGTAGGTTGGGAAAAGCCCAACCCAACCAAGGAACAAGTGCTACAACTATGGGAATCCTACACCCAATGTCACCTCGATGTAGGTCCCGCACTTCAAGGGTGACTAGGTCACTCTAGGGAGGCGATCCCTATGATCCTAGGGGGATTGAGACGGAGATGGAGGGAAGTGGAAAATAAGCCCCTCAAGGTCAAGTCTAGATGGAAAGAAAGGTAGGGAGAGATGCCTTGCAAGTTAAGTAATGACTGCCCCACAAGGGATGAGTGTACCTGCCTGAGACACAAGAAAAGACACTTTGCAATAGTATATATTAGTTGGATCAGCAAGTTAAACTTGCTGTCCCTTATTTGCAGCAGTAGATAACAATATATATCAACAAATAAAAGATACTAGAATCTGCTCAATAAGTGCTAGATATCAAGTAGAAAATACAAGAGAAAGACTAGCTAAAATCTAGATGAAAAGCCAAAATCCTAGCACAAAAGATAAGGCCGTTGTAAACACTTGTCTGCAACAAATTATATCAGCCTTATGGCTGTAACATTCAATGTATTACAGCAAGAAAATCAGCCAGTCGAATCCTTTCAAAAGTTGCCAAAAAGTGCACTAGGACAAGTAGAGTAAGTGTGCAAACTCTGAGCAAAAACCAATGGTTGAATAAAGAGTTATTTAAGCAAGCAAGTTAGGGTTTCTGCAGCCCTAATGGCCGAAGATGCAATTTTATTAACAGCAGCAATAAGTATCCCTTAGATGAGGACGCACTAGTGGCTGTGAGGTGCTGAAGGCACAAGGAAAACAATTCACTTATCAAGAAGCAAAAATAACCGAAATTCACGTTTCCCAATGCAATAAATTTATATCTCCAATGCAACAAATTAATGACTAGTACCTTTACTATTGGGTTGGTGGAGTCACAAGGAGCTTAGAGAAGCTACCTCCTTGGGGGTGTAAGCCCTTTTACTTACCAAGGCAAGTTTATCTAAGCTAGGGTTTAAGCTAAGAGGGTGTATGCCCTTGTACTTCTCTTAGCAAACACTTAATCAATGAGATGAAGCAGTAAAATGGTGAAGACTATGGTGGGAGTGTATGCCCTTATACTTCCCACCTAGCTCCTAGCATAAACAATACTTGACTTGAATAAAATGATAGCAAGAGAGTAAAAACCATACCAAGATCAAGAGAGATGCTAAGACAATCCACCACAAGAGCTAGAGAATAACCTTCCAAGGCTAGCGCATCACTTCTTCCATTAATCATTCATAACCATAGCCATACACAAGTGCACAAGAGTTAAAAGAGCTAAGGAGGCTGAAAATTTCAGACCAAAGCCTCTCACAAGAGGAGAGTTATGATTTAAAATGAGATCTTATGATCTCTATTTATACAAAAATTAGCCAACATGGCTTGTCCACAAAATAAGGAGTAAAACACAAGATTAGGGGTCAACAACGCTAATCTTTCCCCCTTAACACAATAATATTAAACAATTCACTTAAAATTTCATCTTTTGCACAAATTAAACCCTAATCTAGGATGATGTCACTCCTTTAGGGGACGTTTTGCCACTTTGAGGAGGTCGTTGGTGTTGGAGAAACATGGAAGGGCCTCCCAAGGCCATGTGTCAAGCATCTAGGTGATCTCATCATGGTGAAGACCCTTTTCTCCTCAAAACGTCCAAGTGCAAATGAGTGGCACCTTGCCACCAAGCCCTAGCCCCCATAGTCATGACGTCATGCTAAAAAATGGGATGTTTTGCCCCTCCTAGGCAAATCGTTTGGCAAGAAATGGGTGGGCTAGGTCGTCCAAGTCATCATCAAGGCCGTCCAAGTTATCTTTCTCTCATCTGGCATGCGGGCCCCTGGCATCCAACCTGTGGGCTTGTAGCCCTATGGAAGCCCAAGCTAGGCTTGTTCTCCCAAAATTGTTCATCAACTAGGTCCTGCAAAGACAAATGAACATGCCCTCCAAGGATCTCAAGTCATAACATCATGATAAGTGGATCTAATCAATAAATAAGCCATCTAAGCATGTGCATTAAAGATTACCATATCAAACAATTAACAGCTCAAAGACACTATGCGACTTGCCAAGCTTAAGTATGGGAGGGTTGACGAGGTGTCCTATTGGGTAGATCTCGCCCTAGGTCAAGGAGAGCCTCCAAGAGGTCCCTCTCTAAGCCATGTAAAGTGTATGAGGTGGATGGGGTGAAGACTCAATGGGCATAGGGCTCATGACATACTAGGGGTCATAGTGTCTCATTCATGGGTGCCTTTGTAGACGGTGTGTGGTACCTTCGTCCGCAATGCACTTTTTCCAAGCCCATTATTTGCCTTTTATCTTTCTTTCTTTATATTTTCTTTAGCACAAGGAGAGGTTGAAGGTCACTGCCCTGGTGTGGTGACCAGATGATGGCAATGTCACCCACAAATGCCTAATGGAAATGCGAAGGCTGGTTTGTGATGAGACCCCCTTTCTCTCAGCCATGCAACTGAGAGTCACTGCCCTGGTTTGGTGACCAGATAATGAGAATGTCATACCACTCGATATCCATGGACGTAATAGGTCGGCTCGTGATGAGACCTCCTATCCTTCAATCTACCTTTCATGCATTTCTTTGTTATATTATGGGTCCCCTTTTATTCTAAGATAAGCGTTTTATTGCTTTCTTGGGTGATCCCTAGGCGAAGCATCTGGAAGGTTCATATATGGCTTTTATCTTTTACCCAACACCAGCCCCTCTGGGCCTTTAGCCCCTTCTTCCCATAGAATGAGGGACAACCCCTTCTTGGGTCAATACACCCTAAAATCCCAAGAGATAAGGAAACAGAGGGGAATAATGATGAAAAATGATAAGTATGGCCGGGAACAATACAATGGCTAATTAAGGGATTTCCCAGTAGCAAACCCATTCCTAAATAAGACCACTTACTAGGGCACAATGTCAATCACCAAGGTGAAGCAAGGCAAAAGGCATAATGTCCAAGCACATATCATGAAATCTAGAGCAATCTATGATACAAGATAATCAAATGGCTTAGGTATTGAAATGATGCTCACCATAATACTGACTTGTACCTCATGGAGCAAGGCCCACTGCCTTCCGGAAGCCAACTGGTGTGGTGGATGCCATCTGTAAACCTGTGACCATCTGTGGTGGTGAGTGGGTTTTCCATTTGTGCAAAGGGGTACTGCTGGTCATGTAATCTATCGACACTCCATATCTGCAACCTGAGGGCCTCGAGACATCATCTCCTTAGTTATCCACAAAATGGGGATAACAAAGACCAGTACATGAGATGGACCACGCTGCGTCAAGAGAGGGGCCAAGCAGTGCCGGAGTTCACCAATACCTTTCATACCTTGCGCACCAAGCTGGGTATCAAAGAATCTGAGCGACATTTGGTTCTGAAATACTGTGGGGCTCTACACAGATACATCCAAACTGAAACAAATTTTTTGGACATCTCATCACTCGGTGCTGCTTATCGATATGCTGTTAAAATCGAGTAGAAATTTAAGCACCAGAACAAGCGAGAGTTCGGGTCTGCAAATCCGCAACAACCAAAGTATGGTAAAGACGGCCCTAACAACCAGCCTTCAAAAAACCAGTCCAAGCCATAGGAAAAGAAGGGTAACGGAAAGACAAAGGACACTGGAAAATGGTGCGATTTCCACAAAAGCCTTTGGCACAACACCGATGAATGTCGCTCAAAACAATCATTGGTGGCCGAGATCAAAGAGAGAGCCAAACCCAAATTCATAATCTGATTCAGAAAATAATGGGAGAAGATAGATCATTGACGCAAACCCCACTGCTACTGTTGCGATCGCAATAATTCAACCAGAAGAACCAATAGATCATGAGGAGGGGGAGCGCCTTTTTCATTCAGAGATGTGGGTGAAGGGGACCCCGCTGCATTTTATTGTTGATAGCGGAAGCCAGAAGAACCTCATCTTAGCAGAGGTCGTCAAACAGTTGGGATTGTCTACAACACCACATCCGCAGCCATACAACATCGGGTGGCTTCACCAGGGACGCGATCTTCATGTCAGCCAACAATGTCTATTGTCATACGACATCCAACCTTTCAGGGATGAGGTATTATGTGATGTTGCCCCACTGGATGTCTGTGATGTTCATTTGGGCCAACCATATATGTGGAAGCGCCATGATATTTATGAGTCTCGACCTCGTAGTGTCATTGTTACTCTGGGGGGTCATCTCTACAGGATACCAGAGGTAGTTCCAACTACTGTCCCACCTAAACAATGCCGCAAGGTAGTATCTCATACTACAAAATTCAGCTTCTTCACAATCTGTTCAAAAGGTGAACAGAAGAATACCGCAACCACTGCAGCCTCAGTCCAAGCACCTTCTGTTTAGCAGAAGCAGGTCGACAAGATTGAAGCCAAGCGTAAGGATTCCTTTTGCACATAGTCATCTCATGTAGCCAGACTGGGTAAAAAGGTCCAACCCTTCCAGCCACAGGTTCGTGACATCCTTCAACAAGCTAAGCAACGCAACTTCTCAAGCAAGGCAAGTAGATCATCAAGGTTCAGATTCAACAAGCGCTTTCCCCTCTCCCTTGGGAACTCAAGGCAATGGAGACCATTGCTTCCTAAGGAGGGAGGATTGATCCAGGTGGATATCGGTGGCCACCCACCTATTCCAACTGGCTCAAAACAGTTTACTGGCAACTCACTATTTTTGGTAGTTTTTCGGTTCCTAAACTTCCGGGGCCATTTTGAGGGCCTAAATGAAGTTTTTTTGGGATTGAGCACCTCAAGGATAGCCAAAGGCTCTGATTGAGCCCCCAAAATGAATCTCCTCGACGATACCTTTCCAACGAGCTATCGTGCTCCCCAAACGAAGATCGTATGCCAAAGTTACGCCCCCGGGAAGTTGATACACCAAACTACCCAAAACAGGGTCCACAAAACTGTTGGCTTTTCATCTTCCGGGGTTAGGGTTTTGGATTTATTTTATGTTAAAAAGGCCTTGGAGCCTCATTGTAACAATCATCTTCTTGCGAATGCGAGTCGCCGTCACATCTCTTCTCAGAGATAAGCTGCCACCATTCTAGCGGGTCTTTCACTCTGTATTTCTACAGTTTTGTACATTTCGCTCATTAATAGAAATTGTGTATTATTGTATATCTGTGCCTCTTGTTATATTTTCGATATATCTCTGTTATATTATCGTCACTCTTTCAATATATCTGTATATTTCTGTGTTATATCTGCGCTCTCGTTTCGTTGCAACAGTTAGAAGTGTATTTCAGTGTCCATAACATAGATGAAGAGCAGAAAATTTCATTTTCCCGACTAAAACTAGAGGGCCATGCACTAACCTGGTGGGAAAGCTAAATAGAGACTGTTGAATTTAAAGCAGCTGCAAGAGCCATTCTTCAGGAGGATGGCAAAGACCCTAGCCGAGAACTAGGGCCCCCAGTGCACTCCTGGGGTTCTTGGTCTGGGACCAAACAATCAATGCCATGACAAAAGACCCTTTTTAGGGCCCCCAGTATATGACTGGGGTTCTTGGTCTAGGACCATGCAGTAAAGACCCCTGAGAGGGCCCCCAGTATATGACTGAGGTTCTTGGTCTGGGACCAAGCAGTTGAAGTCCCTAGATATGACTAGGGCCCCTGGACATGTTCCAGGGTACCCATGCTTGGGGCATGGGTTAATCCTTGGTCTTGTACCTTGGTGGATAAGACCCCATAATTGTTCTGGGGCAACCTGGTTCTTGATCAGGTGTTTTGTTGGTGTATGACTCTCTTTGAAGGTGGGCATGACCACATGAGGGATGTATCCCATATGCAATGATGATAAAGTTAATAAGGTCACCTTGAAAATGAATGGACAAGTATTGACACCAAGCAACCCCACCTAAAACCCCTTTACCCTTGCTTGTGTTTGTTTGAGGTTTTGTTTTTGTCTTAAGGGTTAATGTAAAATATTAATTAAATGTTTTAATCATAACATGTTTAAATTAATATTTATATTAATTAAAACATCTTATTGTTATTTTAATTATTATTACCCTTAATTTACCCTAGCCTAAAAGTATAAATAGAGGCCTACCCTCTACCCTTAATTTATATACTCTTTTGTTATCCTCCAAATGTGAGCGGATCTCTCCTTTTGCTGCGGCCCCCCTTTTGCAACTGTTGTTTGAGGTTTTTCTATGGTGGCTCGGCCCTTGAGGCTCCTTCCTGTGGTGGTTCGGCCCTCCTTCCAGCCAACGTTTCTGTTTTGGTGACTAGTTGCTGTTACCCTCTTCTAGTGTTGATCTATTGCTGCAAATCTGGGGCTATTGGATGTGTATTTTTTTGTGCCGAGGAGTGTACCTGCTATCCTCTCCTACAACAAGTCTAGATCCCTCCAGGAGCTGCCGTCACCTTTCTTCCAGTACTGATCTGTGTAAGACGTGGCCTCTTTACCTCAGATCTGTTTCCTTCAAATGAGCCGTGGCCTCTCTCTAGCAGATCTGTCCATTGAGCCGCAGCCTCTAGACTGTTCATACAAGATTGCCGTACCCTTGGCATAAGGGTTTTGTCTCCTTGAAATTTTTCTGTGTAAACAAGGGTTTAATCACATAAATTTTCGTGTGTGTTTTTAAGTGTTTTTCTCCTCCTGGTGGCAAGAAAGTCCTTTCATCTCTTGGAAAGAGATCTAACCTATATGGTAGATCTATGATCCTGACTTTTTCTGAGCATACATTTAGTGGATCTTCATCACCGATGTGTGGCTGCACTCCTTCAGTGATTTGAGGTAAGTCTTCAAGGTAAGATCCACTATTTAGATCTGTATGTTGTTCTTTACATTCTAAAGGCTATCATTGATTAGATCTGCTGTCTGAAACCTAGATCTATATATTCTTTCTATCTGTATCTTGCCTTTAGTTTAGATCTGTTTCAGATCCATTGTTTAGATCAGTTCTTTTAGATCTATATTGGATCTACTAATTAGATCTATTCTTGAATTAAATTTGCATCAGATCCAGTAAGCCGGTATCAGTATTAGTTTCTGTTTTGATAATCTAATGTTTACTGACTAAGAGATAGATCATTGGTTGAGTTTTTAGTCTGTTCAGATCTGAGTATTGTGTGTACTTGAAAAATTGGTTTTTCTTTCTAAGGTTAACAGTTTAGGATCTATGGATGTATTCTTGTTGCTCTTCTAACTAAATTTTTAAAAGACTTTCCTGTTCTGCATTACTTCTCTAATTCTAACAGAGACACTTAGGTTGGAGGGTGATGCGCTAGTAACTAAGTGGGAAGATTTTAAAACCCTTATCAAGTCCCAGTTCTACCTTATTGGGTACGTAGAGGACCAATGGATCTGTTGGCATCACTTTAGGCAAAGGCAAGGGTAGAGTGTGCAAGAGTACACCACATAATTCAGGAAGATGGCAATCATGTTGGGTATCTCTCCTAAGAACCTAAACATACTCCTCAAGTATTTGGGGGGTCTACACAGTCATTTGCAAAAGCAAGTGATGCTCTTCGAACCAAGGACCATTGATGAGGCTTGTGTGCAAGCACAATACCTAGAGAACATAGGCCATAAGAAAGGACACCCAAGTGGTTTTAAACAAAAAGACCACCAAGATGCTTCCAAGGAGGGGATGAAGAAATGGAAAGGAAAAGACCAGAAGACGACAACCACTATACATTAGTGCAAGGATCCAAACAATCACTGTAACCATTGCAATATTGATGGTCACATCGAAGACAAGTGTTGGAGGCTACATCCAGTGTTGAATCCAAAGAACCATAAGAAGGATGCCAAGAGGAAGAACCTGCTAGGCAAGGATTCAGGCAATCAGGTAGAGAGCAACTTAGATGTGGATGAGAAGATCGTCTTCACTGTAGTGTAGAAGGAGGTGAATTTGAGTAGCCTTCATCACAAGGAAGAGAAGGAAATGACAAAACTCTTCCATATTAAGATCTAGGTCAAAAAGACCAAGGTAGATGCTCTATTCGATTTCGTCTCACAAGCCAACCTCATAGCAAATGATCTGGTCAGCAAGCTTTGGTTGAAAATTCATGATCATCTGAGCCCATATCCATTGGGATGGGTGAATAAGGATGTAGAGGTCAAAGTCACTAAACAGTGTAAGATCAAGTTTACTATAAGTGCATATTTTATTGATGAAGTAGAGTTAGATATAGTACCCCTTGACGTGTGTGGTGTAGTGTTTGGAAGCCCCTACATGTATATGAGGTATGCAATCTTCATGTAAAGAGAAAACCAATACCACCTGATCAAGGATGGGAAGTCTTTCATCATCAACGAACACAAAGGCAAGTCAAATATATCTTTGGTAAGTGCTAATCGAGCCAAAACGTTGATCAATTCTAGTAAGAAGTATGTATTGCTTTTGTTAAGAGAGACTTAGCCAGGGGAGGAATCGGTAAGAGTAAAGGTATCCCTGCAGTGATGTAGCAAAGAATAAAAACAACAATTGGAGGAATTGTTGCAGGAGTATAGAGGAGTGTTCCAGGAGCCAAAAGGGATGCCACCTAAGAGGGAAGTGGAGCATGAGATACAGTTGCTTCCCGACTCCCCATTACCAAATATTGGGTTGTATAGACAATTTGTTTTGGAAGAAGATGAAGTGAAGAAACAATTGTAGTAGTTGCTGGAGCAGGAAGTAATTCGATCCAAGCACTTCACCTTGTGGGTCACCTATCATCATAGTACCCAAGGAGGATGGTACTTGGCGAATGTATATTGACTATAGAGCTTTGAACAAGATCATGCTCAAGAATTGGTACCCTCTACCCAAAATTGATGATTTGTTAGCCCAGTTGCAGCATGCCAAGTACTTCACCAAGTTGGATTTCAAATCGGGATACCACTAGGTACACGTTAAAGAAGAAGACACTTGGAAGATCGTCTTCAAGACAAGGCAGGGTTTGTATGAATGGTTGGTCATGCCTTTTGGTTTATGTAATGCACCAACTACATTTATGCAATTGACGAATGATGTATTGCGTCCCTATTTAGATTCATTTGTAATAGTGTATTTGGATGACATATTGGTTTATAGTTCTACGTGGGAGGAGCACATCTCACATCTCATGCAAGTGTTAGAGACTTTGAAAAAACATCAGTTGTTGGAAAACCTCAAGAAATGTGAGTTTGCTCAACAATCATTGGTGTATTTAGGGTACATGATAGATGGAGGGGAACTCAAGATAGATCCTGCGAAGATGGAGGCCATCATCAAGTGGTCAGTTCCTACTAATGTTACTGAAGTCAGGAGCTACGCTGGGGCAAACCTATGGAAGTTCATAGCATCACTTTCAGCAGTAGCTGCACCACTCCACGCCATAATAGCCAGTGGTAAGAGTTTCTAGTGGGGAAAGAATCAACAAAAAACTTTCAACGAGCAGAAACGAAAGATCAGTCAAACACCGATTTTCACATTGCCTAACCTGCAAAAGCCTTTCGAAGTGGGGACAGATGCAAGTGGGTATGTTATGGGAGCAATTTTGATGCAAGGAGGTAAGCCGATATGCTATAATTTCGAGATGTTTCATAGGGAAGTTTTGAACTATTCTACATATGATAAGGAACTCTATGCTCTAGTTCAAGCTGTTAAGAAGTAGAAGCACTATTTAATGGGCAAGGAAAATGTTATCCACACTGATCACTAGCCACTGCAGTATTTGCAGGCCCAGAGTAAGCTTCAACAAACCAGACATTACAAGTGGATGGGGTTATTGCAACAATTTCATCTAGTCATCAAATATAAGAAGGGCAACACTAATAAGTTGTCAGACATGCTTTCAAGGCCACCCACATCCAATATTACAGCTTTGGAAACTCTTATGCACATGGAGCCTTTTACCCATGATGCATACAAAGAAGCATACACAGAAGATGAAGACTTTAAAGAGGTGTTTCAACAAGTCTAGGGCCAAATTCGTGTAGAAGAAGGTGACGGTAAGGCTGATTATCATCTCCAGAATGGGTTGCTCTACAAGCTAGACAAGCTCTAGTGTTCCTAAAGGTGAAAGATTGTAGCTTATCTTTTCCTCGTGAAGGCCTCCTCATGGGTCATCCTCCCCAATACCTTATGCAAACTCCTGTTCTACAGATAGACTGCAATGTTGCACGCCTCAACCCATAGAAACATGGGCAAGTCCTGATCATGCAACATTGCCTTTGCTGCTCCAACTATCGATCTGTTCTTCCTCTCTGAGACTTCATTTTGCTGTGGGTTATACGGCACAGTCAACTCTCTCTTAATCCCAAAATCTACACAGAACTCCTTGAAGGCACTCGAGGTATACTCACCTCCATTGTCTAATCTGAGTACCTTGATCTTTCTGCCTCTTTGGTTCTCCACAAGAGCTTTGAACTCTTGGAACTGGCAGAAGACCTCATCCTTGGTCTTTATAAAATAGATCCAGGTCTTCCTGGAATGATCGTCAATAAGGGAGACATAATAACTGATTCCTCCAGTAGACACTGCTGACATGGGCCCACAGACATCCGAATGGATCAAGTCCAAAATCCCTTTGGACCTACTGTCACTGCTAGGAAAGATTGTCTTGGCGTACTTGCCCAAAGCACACCCCTTGCACACACCGTGCTAATCATAATTGAACTCGGGAAGCTCAGTCACCACCTCCCTGAGCACCTTAAGTGCTCCATGATGTAGATGAGCCATCCACCTATGCCAAAGCTCCCCCAAATCTTGGGCACTGCTGCTGCTACTAACCAATGCACAGGCTGGTTCAAACTGCAGCTTGTACAGTTTGTCCTTCCTCACTCCCAACACTTTTCCCATGCTAGCGTTGGAGCCCCTTGGATGTATGAGTACTCTTCCATCCCGGAAAGTGACCTCATATCCCTTATCTTCTAAGGCTGAAACATAAATCAGATTTTTAGTTAAACCAGGAACAAACAAAGCATCATTAATCGACAAAGGCTTACCAGATTCCGTCTGAAACCTCACGGTTTCTTTGCCTGCTGGCCTGTACTTGGCATTATCTCCAAGTACAATGTTGAAGTTGGCATTGTACTCCTTCAAGTTGCTGAAGTACTCACGCACCCCTATCATGTGGCATGAAGCACCACTGTCAATGTACCATGTACCAGTGACCATGGAGGTAGATAGGCATGCTAAGAGTGAAAATTCATCTTCAAATCTGGCTGCAAATGCATCCATATCACTTGTAGCAGCCATCTGCTTCTTAGGTGTGCCCTTCTTCTTGTTGGGACATTGGTTGGCAAAATGCCCAAGCTGATAGCAAGCAAAGCACTTGACTTTGCTAGTGTCAAACTTCTTCTTACTGCCCTGTCTTGAAGAAGTTCAAACTTCTTCTTACTGCCCTGTCTTGAAGAAGTTCCTTCAGCTGAACTTTTCTTGCTCTTCCCTTTGCCCTTTGCTGCCAAGGCAAGGCTGTCTTCATCTTCAAATTTATTTTTCTGCTCTCCACGTTGAGACCGCTCCTAGATCTCTTCTAGGCTGCTGGAACCCTAAGAAAATTTGCAGAAATTTACTGAGACTTGAACCTGTGACCTGTGTGCTAATCAAAGACACAACTCTGATACCATGTACCACTTTTAATACCCAACAAACTGATAATTTAGCTGATAGATTATAACCCATAAATTTAATTTCAACTCAGAAAATTAAATCTGATCTATGCTAAAAATTATACAACTGAGTAAACATGCAAGCACAACGGAAATAATAAATCAAACACACACAATGACACAATGGGTACCCTGGAAACCCTAGTGTGGGGAAAACCAACTAAGAGGGGAGATTTATTGGGCTATTGGAGAGAATTTACAACAACATAAATATGAAACAGAAGTTTCTTACAGTACAGAGAAGAATTTTGTTCAGTTCTGGGTCAACAAAACAAGTGTTGTTCAACCCAACTTCCTTTAGCCTGTGTGGTCTCCTTCTGGCTGTCTTGTACGACCTGTTATGGCCTCTTTTGATGACTGTACAAGGTTGTTGTGTGCAGCCTCAACCTCCTGCTCCAAAACCCTCTAGTTCTTCCTTTTCACTCTGCTGAATAAACTCAGAAATCAACTTCACTGTAGCTGCTGTAAAAGTCCCTGAGTGTGGTTGTCTTTGCTGCACAGTATGGCCTGAGAAATGGCCTCCATTGAGTGCCCTAACCAGCCAAGAAAAATGGCTTCAACAACAACTCCTCTCTTACTTCTCTCAGCCCTGCTCCCACTCTTCTCTTGCTCACCAAAAAGACTGAATGAGTAGCCCAACACCCTCAGCCTTGCTCTATACCCAACCTCCCTCCTTGCTGCCTTGGGATCAATGCCCAACATAAGCTTCAAGGGTCTAGATTGAGGCACCTTCTCTCTCTGGACCCCACACAACACTAAAGGGTTCATTCCTCAAGGAAGGGTCCCACTCAGCATTAAGGCTGAGCGCCCCCCTTCGATAGGGACCCACAATCCACTCACAACAAAAAATTGTCTGAATTTCCTAAGTAAAAACTTAGGCTAATCTGTTCAGGCTGATATGGGTAAAATTAAGGTCCCATGCATGCCTTTGGGCACTAGGCATGAGGGAAACACCTTCTGCTGCTACATAAAATTAACATATGCGTCATCACGACTGAATCTGCTCATACCAAGCCAATTTGTCCATTGTTCAAGGTTCCAAGGATGTGAGAGATGGTGTCTGAGGGTGGTGAGTCACTGGATGACCCACTGCTCTCCATCACACGTGCCAAGGTCCTTCAATAAAGGTACAATGTCCTAGGTACAAGCCCAAGACGTCCTTCAAAGAACCATGTTAGGGCCATCCAAGACAAAACAAAGTATAAGATAAGGTTAGCCAAGGTTCATAAGGAACACTAGTCCTGTTGCCGCCTTATACACACATTGTGCCTTGTGGAAGAAATCTTCAATCCACTGGGTGTGTCCTTGGGGGCAAGTCTCGAGTTGAGATACTGTCACTCAACACTCAACTCCTCCGTCTAGGCGAACTCCTATTGAAGCCAAGGGGGGCAGTCACTAAGAAAATAAACTAAGGCCAAGTAATCTATAACACAAAATAAATCTAGGAGTTTAATGAATGCAAGAGCAATACAAGTAAATCTACTCTAGCAACATATAATTCACCAATCATGAAATGGCATATTCATTGATAGCATAAGCAAAATAAGATACATTTAGCCATGAGATACTTCAAGATAAATAGAAATAACCAAATTGCAAGTGCTTGAAGTAAATACTGAAAAGTAAAGATTGAAAGTATTATAGACCAGTGTCAATAGTAAGATAAATGCTGCTGAAAAAGATGTATTGGACTGCTCTTGATAGTTTTATTATTAAGGTGGATTGTTTAAGTTAGTGAGTTTATTTGTGCCAACAATATGCTTGAGATTGCAAGAAAGGAAATCTAAGCCAAATTTTTGGTCCTCTAGATATTATCCCTCAATTTGGGTATAGGGAACAATGTCGGAGGTCCAACAAGGAGAGAACAAATCTCATTAGAGAGTATCCCCTTGACTTCACACACAAGTTCACTGTATTATCCAAATGAACAATAATAACTATCGGATTTCCCTATTATACTAAATCCACATTGACCAGTTCTTGTTTTGGATGAAACCCAAGATTGAGCAAGCTCACAAGGGCCAAGAATATACTAGGGCTGCTGAGGGGATGGTTTATTTGCCAAATTGAAATTGCAGAAATGAAATTGCAAAAGGAAATCTACTTTAAACTAATCTAGAAAATGAAATGTTTGCAGTGTGTGTGTGTTTATTTTATCCTTTTAAGTTAGCAAAATCTAAAGCATATGGGAAGCACCATGAAAATGAGACAAGAGACACGGTTCCCCTAGGGTAGTGGGGTTTGAGATGGGCGATGGGTAACCCACTTATTTCTTTGAGATTACAAATTATTTTAGAAGTGTTTGTGGTTCTTTATACGTTGAAGACCAAAAAGCTTACAAAAATGAGAAGAAGAAATGTTAAGGAAGGAAGTAAGGTGTCTTGGGTGGCCCCGAAAGCTCCGGATCCGCGAAAATTCGCTAGCACCTCCTCCTATCTGCTCACTAAACCTGCAAAAACAGCAAGTAAAAGAGCCAAAAAGATGCCCAAAATGCCTTCGGACAACTTGCAAAAAATGCTAAATGAAATATATACTAAAACCAGTAAATTACAACTAAAAGAGCAAGCGAAAAGCAAGCTCCCTTAGTGTCTTTTGTTTGCTGTTCAGAACAACAAACGATTGGCACTAAGTTTGCCAAATATTGAATTAGACACTCTTATAAAGGTTCTCTCTTTTAGCCTTAAGATTTAAATTTGAAAGAAATTGCTAAAAGAAGACTTTGCAAATAAGAAAAACTTTGAAAGCAAAACTAGATCTAACTTCTAAGTTGCATGCAAGTCAAGATTTTTATTTAGATTTAACATTAAAAGACAAAGTCTATATCTTGCATGCAAGTAAAATAAGTGACAAGAAAGTATTTTGATTCTTTGAGAAGAAAGAATAGGAGAAAGTTTGCTTATGAGGAATCTTTGGGCAATGGAGTCCTTTGATGGAAAGTTGAGGGACTTTTGTTCCAAAAGATGCTTGAAAAATGTGGAAGATTGCACTCAAATGCTCCACCTATTCAAGCTTGAGAACCTGAAAGACTTAGCCAAACTTGCCAACAATTTTGTTAAATATGGAATTCCCTACACATGAAATCTAGATGACATGTTAATCAACATAAATATACATGTAAATCTATAATTGCATATGTAAAAAGTAATAAGATCAAATTAACAACCTAGTTAAAGAGATATCATTACTCAAGGGCCAATTAACAAAATCAAATGGAAAGCAACTAATCTATAGTTACCTCAATGATTACAATGAACAATATAGATCTACACAAGTAGTACCATCCATCAAGCACATGAGTTCGGTGTTGTTGCTCCTCCAAACTTGCCCACTGTTTCTGGTTTTCTGGGTGAGAGTGAGTGAACAAATCAACCAAGACGTCCTCTATTTATATTAATTTGTCTAGTGACTTTTCTGGCTGGGCCGACTTGATTTTCTGGTAATTGTATTTTTTGTTTATCCTTTTCCTATGAAGCTGACTTATCTTCCCAGAGAATAATACCTTAATATTACTTATTCTGTTGAGCCGACTTGTCTTCCAGGGTTTTCACACATCTTTTTAGGGTTTCTCTTGCTTTCGGAATATTCTATTCTAGTCAAAGGTTACATATGGAGGTTAATACCTCCCGCAGCTACCATAATATCAACAGCCCTCTCACTGCCAGATTTGACCTTTTGCCGTCCAACTGGCTGAGATGAGTTGTTGAAAACCTTTCTGATTTTTTCTTGATTTCTGAAATTTTGATTGAAAGCTTTTCTTCTAACTTTTATCCAACTCAACCATCTTGTCAAACTTTCTTTGAAATTTATCTAGTGAAGTTTCCTTTGTGCCAAGGGGAAAATCTTACAGTTTATCTTTCTTAACTTTCCCTTGGCATATTCCTTAATAGGTATGACATGTTGAAAAATATCTTTATCACAAGCCTTGAACTTATCATGAACAAAATCATCCTTATAATCCTTTACTAGATTTATTGCATTTTTTCTTCTTTTTCTTTAAGTACCTTCTTTGATTCTTATCATCCTGGGATCTTGATCTGAGTTAACATTCATTTCTATGTAATCACTAGGTTTTTCTATTTCTTATTTCTTTTTATGTTTGTCATGTCTGTCGAAGGTCTGCTCTTTACCAAAGAGGATTTGCTCAAGCTCTAAGATATATGGAATCGATGGCCCAAAAATTTCTTCTAACTCATCCTGACCATTCACTGACATGTCTGACAGCTGAGAAGTCGAAGTCGATATTGCTGACACAACTGACACATCCGACCCAGTCCCTGATTCTAAATGTGCTACATCAAAATTCTTTTCTATTGGTGCTTCCTCGAGAAATAAACCATCAAAAGAATCCATGGCATCCTAGATATCATCAACTTTTTCCTCCTTAAACTCTTTTCTAATGGTGCCCAAAAGTTGGTCAATATTGCATGATTCCCAAGACCCTCTAATTCATAAACAAATTCATTCATAGGTTCTTTGGGATCTTTTACACAATACCTCCTTTCCTGCTCTCTATCGAGTCTAACAAAAGTGTTATCACAAGTTGGGATGGTAGCATATGATAAATCCATTTGAAGACTACTACCCAAATTTGCACCCCAATCCCGCGACAAAAGCATACCCCATGCATTAGGGACATCTATAACCACAACATCCATCAAAACCGATATATCTTGGAAGACAACCAAATGTACTTGTAGGTCTTTGATAAGTCCATAGACCTCAATCTCTCTTGAATCCATGGCACACACATTATGGTAGGGCCTTGAAATCCTTAAGTTTAATCTCTTCATGACCTTCTTAGTTATGACTTTGAATGAGGCTCCTGAATCTAACATGCAGTTGTGAAGAAGCAAATCATTAACCATCAAATAAACGAAAAAAGCTTGATTGCCTCCATTCCCCTTATTCCGATCTATAGTTTGCATATGACCTTGGCATTCGACCACCAACCACCTAAATTGATGTTTAATTCTGATGTTGGAGCAGTTATTATTTTGGGAATGTTTTGATCAATCTTAGTTGTATCTTCATTCCCCTTCCATTGATATGTCACTCCTTTATATTTTTCCATTTCAAGCATCTGTTCAGGTGTGGGCTTTTCACCAAGTACCTGAGTGGCATTGTCATACTCTTTAATTATATCCTTAGCATTTTCACTTCTTTCTTTTATTTGCATCCAATGATCCATTGAAACTGGATGTGCTTTGCCTACATTATTGATGAAGTTTGAGTGCCTTGAAAATCCCTTACAATTGATTTGATCAGAATGCCTTGAGAATCCAACAAAGTTGTTCGTTTCTGGAGGTCTTGCTTCAGTTATTTGCAGGAATCTATAGCAAGTGGACTCTTCGTGGAAATCATTGCAAGCTCTACAAAAAGGAGGAACCCGCTGCTCAACCAAATTTGCGGCTTCTAACTGATTTCGGGGCATTTCATCTTGTGGAGGCCCCTTTCTTTGCCATATTTGATTATTTTGCCTAGGCTGGAATCTATTTCCATTTGATCTTTCCACTTGTATCAATCGATTTTGCAAGGCATTCAATTGAGCTGCATGGTTAGCTTCCATGGCCTTGATTACTTCTATTAGTTCTTTTAATGAATCTGTTGAAGATTCTTTACTATCTCAACTAACAGTTTTCGCATCTGACTTTCCTTTAGGCTCAGACTGCTTTGATGCACTACCCCTTGTGAAACCTGACAAGTTTGATCTCTCTGAGGCTTGCATTTTCTTGTCTATCTTAATGGCTATCTCTTTGGCAACTTTAAGATTCATTGGCTCTTTATCCCTGAGTTGATAACACATTTCCCCACTGAAGGATTCTATGTAATAGATGAGAATGGAGGCATCCGGGGGCTTGATATCCTTGTGAAGATTGTTGATCAACTCATTAAACCTTTTGTTGAATTCCTCCATGGTTTCATTCTCATTCTTTTAAATGGTATTCAGGGCAGCGAAGAGATGACAATGTTCTTCTTTATCTCCCCATTTCTATGTAAATGCCTCTAAGAAGTCTTTTATGGCTGCAAACTTATTATCTGCAAAATCTGAGAACCGGTCAAGTGCATCTTCTTCTAATGACAAAACAAAAACTTTCATTTTAACATCCTCATGGTTATGTAAAGCACACCATTTATTCACACAATGAGTAAAAGATGTAATATGCACTTTAACACTTATAGCATTATTACCTTAGAAATAAGGCAACTTTTCTAAAGCCTTTTCAGGAATTGCACGAGGATAACCATTTATTGCAGTGAAATCACATGGTTTATACAAATCATCCATTTCCAAGCTTGAATTGTTAAAATCTAAACTAAAATTATTAAAAAGCAAGTATATATCAGAAATGGACTCGAATCCAAGATGATCAAGGATTCCACGAGAAGCAAGTTTGTTTAACCTCCTCCTATAAACCTTTTCAAGTTCAGGGATGAAGTCAAGCAAACCTCGTGAGTTCCTTTTTGTAGAATACTTTGTCAAATTTTGATTAAGTGGAATCGCCAGATGATCGAGTTTATTTATGATAAACAACAAGCATCAAACAAAGTAAAATACAAAAAAGAAAACAAAAGTCGTATTCCGGGAATAAAAAGATTTATCCTCGACAACGACGCCAAAAATTGTTGCTGCCTTATACACACCTCGGGTCACGTGGAAGAAATCTTCAATTCATTGGGTGTGTACTTGGGGGCAAGTCTCGAGTTGAGATACTGTCACTCAACACTCAACTCCTCCGTCTAGGCCAACTCCTAGAGAAGCCAAGGGGGGTGGTCCCTAAGAAAATAAACTAAGGCTAAGTAATCTATAGTACAAAATAAATCTAGGAGTTTAATGAAAACAAGAACAATGCAAGTAAATCTACTCTAGCAACATATAATTCATCAATCACTAAATGTCGTATTCGTTGATGGCATAAGCAAAATAAGATACATTTAGCCATGAGACACTTCAAGATAAATATAAATAATCAAATTGCAAGTACTTGAAGTAAATAATGAAAAAGTAAAGATTGAAAGTATTATAGACCAGTGCCAATAGTAAGATAAATGCTACTGAAAAAGATGTATTGGAGTGCTCTTGATAATTTTATTATTAAGGTGGATTGTTTAAGTTAGTGAGTTTATTTGTGCCAATAATATGCTCGAGATTGCAAGAAAAGAAATCTAAGCTAAATGTTTGGCCCTTTAGATATTATCCCTCAATTTGGGTACAGAGAGCAATGTTGGAGGTCCAACAAGGAGAGAACGAATCTCATTAGAGAGTATCCCCCTGACTTCACACACAAGTTCACTGTATTGTTCAAATGAACAATAATAACTATCGGATTTCACTATTATATTAAATCCACACTGACCAGTTCCCGTTCTAGATGAACATAAGATCGAGCAAGCTCGTGAGGGCCAAGAACATACTAGGGCTGCTGAGGGGATGGTTAATTTACCAAATTGAAATTGCAGAAATGAAATTGCAAAAGGAAATCTACTTTAAATTAATCTAGAAAATGAAATGTTTGCAGTGTGTGTGTGTATGTGTTTATTTTATCCTTTTAACTTAGCAAAATCTAAAGCATATGGGAAGCACCATGAAAATGAGACGAGATATGGTTCCCTCTGTTGATATTATGGTAGCTGCGGGAGGTAGTAACCTCTACATTGTTGATGATTACAACTTCGTGAGACAACCTCCAGGACACGTTCTCCTCTGAGACTGAGTTGAGTCGACCTGTGAGAGAGCCCATGTGTTGGGTGTGTCGTTCCTCTCTGGACTGAGATGAGACGATGTGTGCCCCTGTGTGGGGTGAGGATGCCCATGAGATGGGTGTGTCGTTCCTCTCTGGATTGAGATGAAACAATGTGTACTCCTGTGTGGGGTGAAGGTGCCCATGTGATGGGTGTGCGTCAGACTCTGGATTAAGTTGTTATGACGTGTGGTCTCCTACCTTGTGGACTCAGTTGAGTCAGGCTTGAGATGGTACTCCAGATGATTCTCTTGTGGACTCAGTGAGATAGAGATCTGTTGAGTAGGAAGTCCCTGTGGCTGAGCATAGGTGGATGTGCCCCTAGTGGCTGAGCACTAGTGGATGTGTGAGATCCCTTGCTATATTGTCTGAGAGTAAGATTTACCCGTAAGCCTAATTGTGATGTAAAGGGTACAGGTCGGCTCCACCATATGTGAAAGATAATTAATGTTTATTGTAATAATTAATTATTTTCTGAGTTATTGAGGTCATCCCTATTGTGCCAATAGACACCACTTTTGGTCTGTTCAGTCTAGTATAAATAAAGGTGATTTCCCCATTTTGAGGAAACACACAAGTCACTTGTCATTTGGAAATTTCAGCAAGTACATCTTCTAGGGATGAAGTGCGCACCTCTCTTGGGCGCAAGTTCAAGGTAGTAGAGCACCCTCTTGTGTGCATTAGGGTTTCATGGTTGGAGGATCTTCTCTTGAGAATATAGCAAAGGATTGTTGGGTTTTTCTCCCTTGTTGAGAAGGGTTTTCCCAGGATATTTCTTGTGTTCTTGTGCATGGTATTTCTTCTTGTGATCTTGGTTATTGCAACAATTGTGAATGGTGTAGCTGCATTTGTTTATGGTTCAAGTACATGACTAAAATGAAATAAACCTCATGCTTGAGCCAAACATAGTGAAAATTCAACATACATGTAACCTTGATGAGACTAGAATATTCCGGGAAGCAAGAGAAACCCTAAAACGTTGGATAATAACTCTAGGAGACAAGTCAGCTCAAGAGAATATTTAATATTGAGTTATTAGCCTCCATAAAGAGAAGTTGGCCCAGTCAAGTGAGATAGAGTAGTATAAATAGAGGGCGCTAGAGCTCATTTGTCATACTCACCTCTCACAACTGCATAAGGCCAGTGGTGCGCAAGTTTGGAGAGGAGCTGCAGCTGCAGCTGCTGCAATTGGCAAATTTCGGTTTTGGCTTGAACTTTCTCTTGGTTATGGTTTCGACTTTCTGCTTTGGCTTTTGGTTATTCTTGCTTGGTATGCTAGCCTTGGAGAGAGGTATGCTACCTTGATTGGCTATTGGTTCTAGGGTTTGCTTCCAAAATTATTCTCTCTGTCAAGGTTAAGGTGCTCAGGGGTGGCATTTGTGCCTATGGTTGGGTGACAATATTGAGATATTGTCTATGGTGAAATGAGCACACCTAACAGGTTATGGGCCACACTATCTTTGGACAGTCTAAACCGCTGGAAGATAGATTGGGAGGATTTGCTCAGTCACAGTTGCAGTTGCAGTCAAAGTTTTGTTGCAACAACGAAACCCTAACCCTCTTGTTAAGGCACCTTAAGTGAAGAGATTGACCTAATTTCTGGATAGACTAGTGCACCCTAGCCCAACGCACTTCCTGGTACTCTCAGCAAGCCAAGATGCAAGGTTGAGTTTTTGGTCAAAGTTAAAAGTTGACCAAGTCAAAGCAGTAATGACTTACTCTTTGAAGACAAAAAACAAGTTAGAAGGGGCTTCTAACTTCAGGGCATGGAAGACAAGGATTGATCTCATCCTTGCCAAGAATAAAGTATTGGATATTGTGAAAGGCAAGATCATGGAACCATGGTTTGAAGTAAGAAAAGAGAAGGAGCCTCAGAACGTTGTAGTTATGGAGAAGTTCAAGGACAATGAGTATCATAGTGGATTCTGTAAAATACCACTTGATACCTTGCATCTCTCATCTTGACTCATCTAAGAAGATGTACGATGCCCTAACTAACCTCTTCTCAGTCAGAAACATTGGACAAGTAATGAGTCTGAAGAATGAGCTTCATGACATGAAAATGAATGATGATGATAGCATAACATCATACTTTGTGAGAATCTCTTAGTTAAGAGATCAACTGCAAGCTATTGAAGAAATCATTTCAGAAAAGGAACTGGTAAATATAGTACTCAATGGCCTTCCCAAGACATGGGATGCATTTTCCACAAGCATGAACACAAGAAAGGAGTATCCCACATTTGAAGAACTTTGGACTTGCTGTGCACAAGAAGAATCAAGGATTAACGCAAAAGAGAAATCCCAAACGAAATACGATGATCAAGCCTTCATGACAAAGTTCAAGAATTTCAGGAATAAGAAGAAGTTTGGCTTAGGAAGAAACTAAATCAAGAAAAGGATATGTCAAAGATACAATGCTTCAACTGTCGAAAATATGGTCACTACAGGAACCACTGTCCCGAGTTAAAGAAAAGAAAGGAAACAATGAAGGAACAGTTGCCGAAGAAAGGGAACCCTGAAAGAAAGCCAAGTAGGATAAAACAAACTTCTTCTTCTAGTCAAGGTAACGATCTTCTTCATAGTTCTTGTACATACCATGTTTACATAGTTCCTGTACATATCTTGTATATCTATTTCTTAGAAGATAAGATGATCAACAAAACAATACCTATGGAAGAATAACAAGATAAGGATTGCTATTATGATGGCTACAATGCACATGAAAAAGATGAAGTATTTTGACAATCTTTGGTGACAATCCATGTGGAAGCCATTATACAAGTAACAACTGTTAGATGGGCCATAATCAGAATCAAACTTGAAGAGACTAGAAAGAAGTCAGTAATCAAGAGGAAACTAGAATAAAACTTGTGACACTTTGCAAAAAGCAATAAGGATGCAGACAAAAGCGTGGACTCTCTTAGATGGAAGGAGTTGATTGCAGAATTCCAAAAGAAGAGCATGCATTCAGGCATGGAGCCGAGATTAGGAACGAGCTAATCCTAAATGATATTATCCATTAAAGGATCTGTGAAGATTATAAAGTATCTTTCCATGTTCCCCATTGAAAGTAGCAACATGATAAGCAACACGTGTTCAGTTTAACTCTAGAAGAAGTCTTCTTCGAAAAGAAGCCTTAAGTATCCTTGGTTGTCCATCTACATCCATGTTCCTATGATGAAAGGAAGAAGCTGGAATCTTCAGGAAGGGCATGGAATCTATAGAAGACTCCATAGCTAAAGAAGAACACGAGGAAGAACATGAAGATTCCAAGAAAGAAAGAAAAGCCAGAACAACCAATTATTATATCGAGAATCATAAGACTACCAACATGGTTTGAACCCACTAGAAGCTATCAAGCAGAAGAAATGGAAGTTGTGATAAAGAATAGTGTATGTAAGAAATTGTGAAAAATACCTACGAATGGAAAGCATTGCGAGATTCAGAATTAGAGGTTCTTTCGGAAGGAAGGAGAAGACTACGACGACAACTTGTTCCAGTAAACCAGATATACCTCTTGCAGTGTCCATGGATTGAAATTTACATGTAGAAGTCTGTTCTTCCCAATAAAGCAAATTGAGAAAGAAGCTTATGTAGAGCAATCTCAAGGTTTTGAGGTATACTAGAAAGAGACCTATGTATGCAAATGGAAGAAGACCATGTATGGATTCAAGCAACTTGATGCAGAGTATCTCATATACAACAAAAGCGTGGCGAGAACTTCCTATGACAAAAGAAGTGCTACTTTGATATGTTTCATTTTGAGCTTTGCCACGATGTCATGGGCTAGTAGGAAATAGAAGTCTGTTGCACTGAGCACTACAAAAGTAGAGTATATTGCAGCTTGTGATGCTTGTATAGAAGCAATGTGGCTTCGTAAGTTGGTTTCTAGACCGTCTGATTAGGTGCTGTAATCGACCATGATATATTGTAATGATCAGAGCTATGTGAAGCTTTCAGAGAAAATGGTGTTCCATGACAGACCGAAGTACATTGAGATCAAGCATTATATTCTCCGTGATAAAGTCCAGAAGAGAGAAGTGGTTCTCCAGTATATCTCCACAGATGAGCAGATAGAAAATATTTTTGGTAAAGCCTTTGTCCAAGATGAAATGTTTGCGTACTCAAGAGACAAGCTGGGGCTCGTGGAGACGATTTCCTTATTGGAAAAGGAAGTGATTACTCCCAGGTTGGGAGGGAACATTGATATGTTATTGATTTATGGACAGTCATTTTCTAGTTCGGAAAATGGTCCAGGATGGGTAGTTCCTTTCCAGTTCGGAAAGTGGTTCGAGATTTTTGACGGACATGCATTTTCCAGTTTGGAAAATGGTCCAGATCAGACAGTCATTTTCGGAATGAAAATGGTCCGATAGATTGCTGATGTACCATAGACAAGGATTCCCCTTGTGGCCAGTGTGGGGGAATGGTCTAGGACAGTCATTCTTCTTGGCAGTCACTCTGAGTAGTGGTCAAGTAGAATGGTCCGCCTCACCGGGCATTCTTTTTTCAAAGTTCACAGTTGTGAGCAATTTTGAAGAATGGTCCGTTTTGGAGGTTGATGTAGGACAGTCATTTCCATAGGAAATGGTCTGGACAGTCATTCCCTAGGGTAGACTCATTCTCTCCAGGTTGCACTATGTTTAGTGTCGGAGGAATGGCCCAGTTAGGTGAATGGTCCAGGTTCAACAATCAGGGACAAGCATTCCTTAGGGCAGACTCATTCTCTCCAGGTTGCACTATGATTAGTGCCGGAGCCTAGAGGAATGGCCTAGTTAGGTGAATGGTCCAGGCTTAGAAATCAGGGACAGTTTTTCTTCTATGCTTGGGAAGAATAGTCCAAATAGCCCATGGCTGATGTTTTACTTTCTAAGGGCAGATGCTCTTCCAAATCTCACAAATGTGAGTGGAAGAATGGCCCAAATGACTTAGTTTGTATCATGATATTGTTATGCAGGTTGATATCAGATGATATGATTGCTGTGGAGACTGTATGTCTTTGGATAGTAGCTGTATGCTACTGTGGTGGATGTGTTCCACTGGTTGTGACCATGTGTCACTGGTTAGTAGTAGTGTGCTACCAGGTGTGGTTGTGTACCACTGGATAGTAGTTGTGTACCACTATGGATAGACACAGTTGTGTTCTATTGGATGGCATTGTTCTGATTGCCAGCTAGATGGATATTCAGTATGCTGATGGACAAACATTTTCCCTGAGTTCACAGAAGTGGCCGGAGGGAAAATGGTTCAGGACAGTCATTCTTCTAGGACGTATGTCCGGATTAGAAGAATAGTCCTTGTAGCCTATGGCGTGGCTTCCGACATCTGTTGGAACAGTTATTCTTCTAGGACATATGTCTGGATTAGAAGAATGGTTCTTGTATCACTCTGTGGAGTGAGTGACTTATTCAACATCATGCTTGATTACTCAGATAGAGTATGGCTTCAAGAGATGATGCAGTTGATGCTATCAGATGATA
>ML813227.1:166096-179547 GCA_009831015.1 Picea engelmannii
ATACCCATTGAGCCTTGACCCCAACCACTTCATCCACTTTACATGGCTTAGAGAGGGATCTCTTGGAAGCTCTCCTTGACCTAGGGCAAGATCTACCCAATAGGACACCTCATCAACCCTCCCATATTCAAGCTTGACAAGTCGCAAAGTGTCTTTGAGCAATTAATTGTTTGATATAGTGATCTTTGATGCACATGCTTAGATGGCTTATCTATTGATTGGATTCACTTATCATGATGTTATGACTTGAGATCCTTGGAGGGCGTGTTCATTTGTCTCTGCAGGACCTAGTTGGTGGACAGTTTTGGGAGAACAAGCCTAGCTTGGGCTTCCATGGGGCTACAAGCCCATAGGTTAGATGTCGGGGGCCTGCATGTCAGATGAGAGAGATCAGACTTGGAAGGCCTTGATGATGACTTGGACAACATAGCCCAGCCCTCACGTGCCAAATGATTTGCCCAGGAGGGGAAAAACGTCCTATTTTTGAGCTTGACGTCATGCTTGGGGGGCTAGGGCATGGTGGTGAGGTGCCACTCATTTGACACATGGACGTTTTGAGGAGAAGAGGGTTTTCACCATGATGAGAGTGCTTAGATGGTTTACATGTGGCCTTTGGAGGCCTACCCATGCTTCTCCAACACCAACGACTTCCTCAAAGTGGCAAAACGTCCCCTAAAGGGGACATGTCCTTCTAAAATTAGGTTTTTCTTATGTGCAAAAGTGAATTTTAAATGAATTACTTTGTAAAAGGGGGCAAGATTAGGGTTGTTGACCCCTAATCTTGTGTTTTACCCCTTAATTCGTGGACAAGTCACCTTGGTGACATTTGTATAAATAAGAGATCATAAGATCTCATTTTAAGATAACTCTCCATTGTGAGAAGTATTGGTCTGAAATTTTCGTTCTCTTTGGGAAGATTGTCTCTTTTAGCACTTGTTTATGGTTATCTCTCGATGTTATGGTTGATGGGAGTGATGCACTAGCCTTGGAAGGCTTATCTCTTGCTATTGTGGTGGATTATCTTGACATTTTTCCTTGAATTGGTATGGTTTTTACTCTCTTGCTATCATTTGTTTCAAGTCAAGTTTATTGTGCTAGGAACTAGGTGGGAAGTATAAGGGCATACACCCCACCATAATATTCATCACTTTATGCTTCATCTTATTGCTTTAACAAGGGTTTGCTAAGAGAAGTATAAGGGCATACACCCTGTTAGCTTAAACCCTAGATAGAGAAACCTGCCTTGGGAAGTAAAAGGGCTTACACCCCCAAGGAGGTAGCTTCTCTAGCTCTTCTTTTCATGACCCCATTAATCCAATAATAAAGGCACTAGTCATTTATTATTGCATTGGAGAAATAAAATATTGCATTGGGAAACATGATTTTTGGTCATTTTTATTTCTTGCAAAGTGGGTTGTATTCCTTGTGCCTTGGGCACCTCACAGCTACTAGGGCATCCCCATCAAGGGGCTACTTCTTGCTGCTGTTACAAAATTGCATCTTCCGCCATTAGGGCTGCAGAAACCCTAACTCATTTGCTTGAATAACTCTCTTATCAATCATTGGATTTTGCTCAAAGTTTGCATACTTACTCTTCTTGGTCTAGTGCACCTTTTGGCAAAATTTGAGGGGATTTCAGTTGCTGATTTTCTTGCTGTAATACATTGAATGTTACAGCCATAAGACTAATATAATTTGCTGCAGACAAGTGTTTACAACAGCCTTATCATTTATGCTAGAATATTGGTTTTTCATCTTGAGTTTAGCTAATCGTTTACTAGTGTTTCTCTTGCACTTTCTACTTGGTCTCTAGCATTTATTGAGCAACTCATAGTACCATATTATTGGTGATATATACTGTTATCTATTGCTACAAATTAGGGACAACAAGCTTAACTTTCTGATACGACGAACATATATCATTGTAAAGTGTCTTTTCTTGTGTCTCAGGCAGGTATTTCACCATTTGCAGGTTACTCAACATACTGGAAACCCTTGGACCTTCTCAAGACTTCATTCCACACATTTCACTCGACTTAGACTTGACCTCTAGGGATTCACTTCCATTTTCCTCCATCTCCATCTCAATCCCCCTAGGGTCACCAAGATCGCCTCCCTAAAGTGACCTAGTCACCCTTGAAGTGCGGGACCTACATTGAGGTGACATTGGCTGTAGGATTCCCAAGTTGTAGCACTTGCTTTGTGGTTGGGTCGGGCTTTTCCCAACCTACAACTTGCGCTATAACATTTTGGTGCCATTGCCGGGGAAGATTTTGAATCTTCTTCGTACCCTAAATGACACTTTGGCAAGCTATCCCAAATCCTTCCCCTTAGCTTGCTTGGTGTCTCCACCCAAGGGACGTTCCCTTTCCACCCTCCTTGATGAGCTCATCTTAAAGCTCATCTGGCGACTCCACCTTCCCAAAACCCAATTTTCCCTTATCCTTTTCCATCCTTTGGTGAGCCTTGAGCTCATTTGGTGACTCCATTGAGATATTACCCTAAGTAATGGAACCATGGCCTCACGGGACTTACCGTGGGCATTCCATAAGGTTTATCACTCTTTGGATGTTCAGGATATATTCCTAATTATCCAAACCATTGCCCGACGGAATGGAGGGAAAATTGCCCCAAGTTTGACGGTTATCCAACTCTAGCAGTCACCCATGTCGTGAATTATATGAAGTATGGTTCGAGCTTAAATGTGCTACATGAAGATGTGCCGATGAAAATTTTTGTGTCTTCACTGGAATCGAGTCAAAGGGATTGGCTTGCACACTCATGTGATCCAAAGAGTATCCCTTCTTCTACAAAGCTCATTGAAGAATTTCTCAGGCAATATTGACCAACTACTCAAAGTTTGCAAGATGCTTTCCAAGAGCTCAAACACACTCTTTGCCGAGAAGGTTTTCCGATTGATGATGAGACAATAGATGAAGAAAAGCTTGAAGAAGATCCTGATGAAGAAGATCCAGATGAGAGGTATGATGAAGATGAAGTATCTGCGCTTCCACTTGATGAGGACATCCAGACCTCTGCTACTCCTGCACATCAAGAAGAGACCATGATGAGTTATAATCCTTTTGAGAACTTTGATGATGCTTTGTTCTATGACTATGGAAATAAAGAAAACTGCCCAAAGGATCTCGATGAAGTTTCTCTTGTAGAAGGCTTGAACGAGACTTTGTTATCTACTTTCCCTTTTGAAGAAAATGAAGTTATCCAGTCTTGTGAGGAAGTGATCAACTCCTATGGTGTAGATGAATTGTGGAACAACCCTCAGATATAGTTGACGAACACATTGATGATTTCATACAGGTTGGGAGACGTAGATGGGATGTGAGTTGTTTTAGTATTGATAGAGATCCCATTTATGACATTGAGGGTGGCTCTTAGGCAGAGGGGGTTGAGTTTTCATCATCAGAGGAGTTGTCCTCATACATATATGATTCAGATGCTTGGCAGCCTGGTGATGATATGGTTACAGATTTGTTCTGCCCCTCGAGGATGACTTGTCACAACATACTCAGAGTGATCCTCAGTCATCCTTTGGTACATACCCTTTGAGGATGCAGATTTGTTTTATGAGGACTTCCAACCGTTGTGCTCGGATTTTGAGGAATACCAGGACATGGCCACCTCAAAGCAGTCAAATATTCATTCTTCAAAGCATAAGTATTTTCATCTTGGAGATTTCCATTGAGATTCACAGGGGAAGGGGCGGTGTTTTTCTACACCTGAGACTATTCCTAACCTCTTACCCTCTTCTCCAAGAGACCATGCAGTATTCTTTCGATATCTTATTTCCTCTCAGCCCTCAACAAGCAACAAGTCTTTATGCACGAATGAAGATGAGCCTTCGTCTACATATAGTAGCTCCCTTCAGAGATGGATTGATCAGTCTTGTGGCTACACTTTCAGGTGGGATGATCAGGTTCATGGTTTCTCTTTCCAGCAGGATTTCCTCCCTCCCACCCATCTTCATGAGTTTTATTTCATGATCGATTATATGTATGCTTATACTCATGATTATTATGTGCTTAACTTATCTTTGTTGTATTATATGATTAAGCACAGGGGGAGATACTTTGATGAGATGATCAAATGGTTTCACTGGTTGTATGCCTTCACCTGACATCATATACCACGTGATCTTTAGGGCCCCAAGGCCCCAGGTAAGTAGAGGTAAGTAGGTAAGTCATTTTGATTCCCTGCATTTTCATCTTGATTGCTCATATTCGTTCCGATGCATATATATATATATGTAGAGGTAAGTAGGTAAGTCATTTTGATTCCTTGCATTTTCATCTTGATTGCTCATATTCGTTCCGATGCATATATATATATATATATATATATGGATGAAGGGTGATAGCGCCACCCTAGATGCTCTGATCCCTTTTGTCTGAGTTTTTGGCAGGCACATGTCTACCAGGAGATGGTGCGGTTCTCATGCACTCTACGACGAGCACATGTCCCCAAGTAGGAGCCAGATGCTATCCCCATTTTGTGGATAACTAAGGAGATTATGTTTGGAGGCCCTCAGGTTGCAGATATGGAGTGTCAAGAAACTACACGACCAACAATACCCTTTTGCACAGATGGAAAACCCACTCACCACCATAGATGGTCACATATTTGCAGATGGCATCCACCACATCAACTGGCTTCCGGAAGGCAGTGGGCCTTGCTCCATGAGGTACAAGTCAGTATTATGGTGAGCATCATTTCAATATTCAAGCCATTTGATTATGTTGTATCTTAGATTGCTCTAGATTTCATGATATATGCTTGCACATTATTCCTTTTGCCCTGCTTCACCTTGGTGGGTGACATTGTGCCCTAGTAAGTGGTCTTGCTTGGGAATGGGTTTGCTACTAGGAACTCCCTTAGTGAGCCATCATACCATTCCCGACCATACTTACCACTTTCCATCATTATTCCCCCCCATTTCCTTATCTCTTGGGATTTTAGGGTGTATTGACCCAAGAAGGGGTTGTCCCTCATTCTATGGGAAGAAGGGGTTGAAGGCCCAGAGGGGTTGATGTTGGGTAAAAAATAAAATCCTTATATAAACCTTCTAGATGCTTCGCCTAAGGATCACCCAAGAAAGCAATGAAACACTTATCTTTAAGTAAAGGGGACCCACAATATAATAAAGAATGCTTAAAAGGTTAGTTGAAGTATACGAGGTGTCATCACGAGCCGACCTATCACGTCCATGAATATCTAGTGGTATGACATTACTATCATCTCGTCTCCAAACCAGGGTAATGGCTCTCAGTTGCATGGCCGAGAGAAAGGGGGTCTCATCACGAGCCAACTTTCTCATTTCCACTAGGTGTTTGTGGGTGACATTGCCATCATCTGGTCACCACGCCAAGGCAGTGAACTTCAATCTCTCCTTATGCTATATTGAAAGAAAATACAAAGAAAGAAAGATAAAAGGCAATTGATGGGCTTGGAAAAAGTGCATTGCGGATGAAGGTACCACACACCGTCTACAAAGGCACCCATGAATGAGACACTAAGACCCTTTGTATGTCATGAGCCCTATGCCCATTGAGCCTTGACCCCAACCACTTCATCCACTTTACATGGCTTAGAGAGGGATCTCTTGGAAGCTCTCCTTGACCTAGGGCAAGATCTACCCAATAAGCCACCTCATCAACCCTCCCATATTCAAGCTTGACAAGTCACATAGTGTCTTTGAGCAATTAATTGTTTGATATAGTGATCTTTGATGCACATGATGGATTATTTATTGATTGGATTCACTTATCATGATGTTATGACTTGAGATTCTTTGAGGGCTTGCTCGTTTGTCTTTGCAGGACCTAGTTTGTGGATAATTTTGGGAGAACAAGCCTAGCTTGGGCTTCCATAGGGCTACAAGCCCACAGGTTGGATGCCGGGTGCCTGCATGCCGGATGAGAGAGATCAGACTTAAAAGGCCTTGATGATGACTTGGACGACATAGCCCAGCCTTCACGTGCCAAATGATTTGCCCAGGAGGGGCAAAACGTCCTATTTTTGAGCTTGATGTCATGCTTGGGGGGCTAGGGCATGGTGGTGAGGTACCACTCATTTGACACATGGACTTTTTGAGGAGAAGAGGGTCTTCACCATGATGACAGTGCTTAGATGCTTGACATGTGGCCTTTGGAGGCCTACCCATGCTTCTCCAACACCAACGACTTCCTCAAAGTGGTAAAACGTCCCCTAAAGGGGAGACATCCTTCTAAAATTAGGGTTTTCTTTTGTGCAAAAGTGAATTTTAAATGAATTACTTTGTAAAAGCGGGCAAGATTAGGGTTGTTGACCCCTAATCTTGTGTTTTACCCCTTAATTCGTGGACAAGTCACCTTGGTGACATTTGTATAAATAAGAGATCATAAGATCTCATTTTAAGATAACTCTCCTTCATTGTGAGAAGTATTGGTCTGAAATTTTCGCTATCTTTGGTAAGATTGTCTCTTTTAGCACTTGTTTATGGTTATCTCTTGATGTTATGGTTGATGGGAGTGATGCGCTAGCCTTGGAAGGCTTATCTCTTGCTATTGTGGTGGATTATCTTGGCATTTTTTCTTGAATTGGTATGGTTTTTACTCTCTTACTATCATTTGTTTCAAGTCAAGGTCATTGTACAAGGAAATAGGTGGGAAGTATAAGGGCATACACCCCCACCATAGTCTTCATCACTTTATGCTTCATCTTTTTGCTTTAACAAGGGTTTGGTAAGAGAAGTATAAGGGCATACACCCTCTTAGCTTAAACCCTAGCTAGAGAAACTTGTCTTGGGAAGTAAAAGGGCTTACACCCC
This sequence comes from Picea engelmannii, assembly GCA_009831015.1. NCBI lineage: Eukaryota > Viridiplantae > Streptophyta > Pinopsida > Pinales > Pinaceae > Picea > Picea engelmannii. Next base: position 172,920 of record ML813227.1, read on the forward strand.
CAAGGAGGTAGCTTCTCTAGCTCTTTCTTTTCATGACCCCATTAACCCAATAGTAAATGCACTAGTCATTTATTATTGCATTGATGATTGGAGAAATAAAATATTGCATTGGGAAACATGATTTTCGGTCATTTTTACTTCTTGCAAAGTGGGTTGTATTCCTTGTGCCTTGGGAACCTCACAACCACTAGGGCGTCCCCAGCAAGGGGCTACTTCTTGTTGTTGTTACAAAATTGCATCTTTAGTCATTAGGGCTGCAGAAACCCGAACTCATTTGCTTGAATAACTCTTTTATCAATCATTGGATTTTGCTCAAAATTTGCATACTAACTCTGCTTGGTCTAGCACACCTTTTGGAAAAATTTGAGGGTATTTCAGTTGTTGATTTTCTTGCTGTAATACATTGAATGTTAGTCATAATTGTTGGTTGTTTTTCTTGATACGACTAACACATATCATTGCAAATTGTCTTTTCTTGTGTCTCGGGCAGGTATTTCACCATTGTAGGTTACTCAACATACTTGGCAACCCTTGGACCTTCTCAAGACTTCATTCCACACATTTCACTCCACTTAGACTTGACCTCTAGGGGCTTCACTTCCATTTCCCTCCATCTTCATCTCAATCCCCCTAGGGTCACCGGGATCACCTTTGTAGAGTGACCTAGTCACCCTTGAAGTGCAGGACCTACATCGAGGTAACATTGGGTGTAGGATTCCCAAGTTGTAACACTTGCTTTGTGGTTGGGTCGGACTTTTCCCAACCTACAACTTGCGCTATAGCACTATAAATAGAGGGCATTAGAGCTCATTTGTCATACTCACCTCTCACAACTGCATAAGGCCAGTGGTGCGCAAGTTTGGAGAGAAGATGCAACTACAACTGTTGCCACTGGTAAATTACAACTAAAACTAGTAAATGACAACTAAAAGATCAAGAGAAAAACAAACTCCCTTGCTGTTTTTTGTTTTTTATTAGGAACAACAAACAATTGGCACTAAGTTTGCCAAATATTGAATTAGACGCTCTTAAAAAGGTTCTCTCTTTTAGCCTTAAGATTAAAATTTTAAAGAAATTGCTAAAAGAAGACTTTCCAAGCTAGATCTAGTGCAAATAAGGAAAGCTTTGAAAGCAAAACTAGATCTAACTTCTAAGTTGCATGCAAGTCAATATTTTTATTTAGATTTAACATTAAAAGACAGTCTATATTTTGCATGCAAGTAAAATAAGTGACAAGAAAGTATTTTGATTCTTTAAGAAGAAAGAATAGGAGAAAACTTGCTTATGAGGAATCTTTGGGCAATGGAGTCCTTTCATGGAAAGTTGAGGGACTTGTTATCGCACAAGTTGTAGGTTAGACAAAGCCCGACCCAACCACTAAATGACAACAACTAAGAGATCACCTACCCTCTGTTACCTTAGGCAGGTGTTCCCATCACTTTTGAGGTGAAGTAGTCACCTCAAGGGGGGAATCTCGGTGACCCTAGGGAAAATGAGATGAAGATGGAGGAAGATGGAGATGAAGTCCCTAGAGGTCAAATCTAAATGATGTAAAAGGATTGGAATGAGGTCTTGGGAAGGTCCAAGGGTTGCCAAGTACGTTGAGTAACCTTCTAAATGATGTAAAAGGATTGGAATGAGGTCTTGGGAAGGTCCAAGGGTTGCCAAGTACGTTGAGTAACCTGCAAATGGTGAAATACCTGCCTGAGACACAAGAAAAACAAGCATGTATTGCAGTGTAATCACTTGGACAAGCAAGTTAAGCTTGCTGTCCCTAAAAGCAACTGTTAGTAATGATGTATATCAACAATAAAATGACATTACAAGCTACAAAATAAATGCTAGAGATCAAGTAGAAGATACAAGAGAAAGACTAGTTAATGACTAGCTAAACTCAAGATGAAAGACCAATACTCTAGCATGAAAAGATAAGGCTGTTGTAAACACTTGTCTGTAGCAAATTATATCAGCCTTATGGCTGTAACATTCAATGTATTACAGAAAATCAACCACTGAAAACCCTCCAAACTTTGCCAATAAATGCGCTAGACCAAGAAGAATAAGTGTGCAAACTTTGGGCAAATTCCAATGGTTGCTAAGAGAGTTATTCAAACAATTGAGTTAGGGTTTCTGCAGCTGTAATGGCTGAAGATGCAAATTTATAAAAGCAACAAGAAGTATCCATTTGATGGGGATGCCCTAGTCGCTGTGAGGTGCCTTAAGCCCAAGGAACATAATCCAAGTTACAAAAAGTAAATATGACGAGAAATTACGTTTCCCAATGCAATATTTAATTTTTCCAATGCAAGACTAGTGCCTTTAGTTATTGGTTAATGGGGTCAAAAAGAAAAGAGCTAGGGTTACTAAATCCTTAGGGGTGTAAACCCTCTTACTTCCCAAGGCAAGTGACCTAGATAAGGTTTCAAGATGAGGGGTGTAAATCCTCTTACTTCCTCTACTAAACCCTTGCAAAATAACTTTAAAAGCTTAATAATTATGGTGGAAACTAGGATAGGGGTGTATATCCTTATACTCCCTATCTAGCCTTGGCCAAAACAACCTTATCTTGAATTACAAATGAAAATAACAAAGTAAAGAGACTATACCATTCAAGAAAAAGCATTAACATGCTAAAGTAAACCTCCACAAAAGCAAGAGAATGACCTCCTAGAGATAGTGCACCACCATCATCATCAAACCATAAGAAAAATGCATTTTTCCATAGCACAAGAGGCAAAATACTCCAAGTGTAGCGAGATTTTCAGACCAAGTACTTCTCATAGGAGGGAGAGTTATGATGAAATGAGATCTTATGATCTCTTATTTATACAAAATGTCACTACGATAGTTTGTCCACATAATTAGGGGTAAACCACAAGACTAGGGTTCAACAACCCTAATCTTTCCCCCTCAACAAAGTAATATTAAACAATTCATTTAAAATTCACTTTTGCACATAAGAAAACCCTAATTTTAGAAGGACGTCACCCCTTTAGGGGATGTTTTGGCACTAGGGGCAAGTCGTTGGTGTAGGAGGAGGGTGGCTAGTCTTGGTGTAGGAGGAGGGCCAAAGCCACATGTCAAGTATCTTGGTTACTTCATGGTCAAAGCCCAAATCTCCTCAAAACATCCAAGTGCCAATGCAACAACCAGACCACCAAACCCTAACCCCCCTAGGTGACGTCATGCCTCTAGAAGTGACGTTTTGCCTCTCCTAGGCAAAATGTTTGGCATGTGGGGGCTAGGTTATGTCGTCCAAGTCATCTTTTAGGCCTTCCAAGTTTGATCTTTCTCATCCGACATGTGGGCCCTTGACATCCACCTGTGGGCTTCAAGCCCCATTGAAGCCCAAGCTAGGCTTGTTCTTCCAAAACTGTCCACCAACTACATCCTGCAAAGACAAATAAGCACGCCCTCCAAGGATCTCAAGTCATAACATCATGATAAGTGAATCCAATCAAGAAATGAGCCACCTAAGCATGTGCATCAAAGATCACTATATCAAACGATTAAGTGCTCAAGGACATTAGCGACTTGTCAAGCTTGAGTATTGGAGGGTTGACGAGGAGTCCTATTGGGTAGATATTTCTCGAGGTCAAGGAGAGGTTCCAAGAGATCCCTCTCTAAGCCATGTAAAGTGGGTGAAGTGGTTAGGGTTAAGACTCAATGGGCATAGGGCTCATGACATACAAGAGGTCGTAGTGTCTCATTCATGGGTGCCTTTGTAGAGGGTGTGTGGTACCTTCATCCGCAATGCACTTTTTCCAAGCCCATTATTTTTCCATTCTTTCATTCTTTCATTCTTTTATAAATTTAAGGAAAGGTTGAAGGCCACTGCCCTGGCGTGGTGTCCAGATAATGGTAGTGTCACCCACAAAAGCCTAGTGGAAATGAGAAGGCTGGCTCGTGATGAGACCCCCTTTCTCTCAACCATGCAACTAAGAGCCATTACCCTGGCTTGGTGACCAGATGATGTTAATGTCATACTATTAGATATTCATGGACATGATAGGCCGGCTCGTGATGAGACCTCTTATCCTCCAACTTACCTTTTAAGCATTTTTAATTATATTTTATTGTGGGTCGCCCTTTACTCAAAGATAAGCGTTTCATTGCTTTCTTGGGTGATCCCTAGGTGAAACATCTAGAAGATTCATCCATAAGCTTTCATCTTTTACCCAACATCAATCCCTCTGGGCCTTCAACCCCTTCTTCCCATAGAATGAGGGACAACCCATTCTTGGGTCAATACACCCTAAAATCCCAAGAGAAAAGGAAATGGCGGGGAATAGTGATGGAAAGTGGTAAGTATGGTCGGGAACGGTACGATGGCTCTTCAAGGGAGTTCCTAGTAGCAAACCCATCCCCAAGGAAGACCACTTACTAGGGCACAATGTCAACCACCAAGGTGAAGCAGGGAAAAAGGTATAATGTCCAAGCATATATCATGAAATCTACAACAATCTAAGATACAACATACTAAAATGCCTTAAATATTGAAATGATGCTCAACATAATACTGACTTGTATCTCATGGAGCAAGATCCACTGTCTTCTGGAAGCCAACTGATGTGGTGGATGCCATCTGGAAATTTGCGACCTCTGTGGTGGTGAGAAGGGTCTCCATTTGTGCAAAAGGATACTGTTGGTCATGTACTCTTTCGATACTCCATATCTGCAACCTGAGGGCCTCGAGACATAATCTCCTTAGTTATCCACAAAATGGGGATAATAGGACTTTTGTTCAAAAAGATGCTTGAAAAATGTGGAAGATTGCACTCAAATGCTCCACCTATCCAAGCTTGAGAACCTGAAAGACTTAGCCAAACTTGCCAACAATTTCGTTAAATATGAAATTCCCTACACATGAAATCTAGATCACATGTTAATCAACATAAATATACATGTAAATCTATAATTGCATATGTAAAGAGTAATAAGATCAAATTAACAACCTAGTTAAAGAGATATCATTACTCAAGGGCCAATTAACAAAATCAAATGGAAACAACTAATCTACAATTACCTCAATGATTACAATGAACAATATAGATCCACACAAGTAGTACCATCCATCATATGACCTCCAAAGTCTTTTTATTCCTTCCACAAATCAAGAGTGTTAAAACAAAATTACATCAGCACTACAAGAGTTTCTCCTAAGCTCCAACTAGTTTACAATGGGAGAGATAGCTTGCTTAAATGGGAAAATGGGTGAAGATCCCAAGGAGAGGGGTAGGGGGGGAGGGGGCGCGCACCACTTGGAGAGAAAGAGAGACAAATGGATGATGGAAAGGTTGCCACCTCTCCACAAACTCCAAGAAATTGCCTCATGTGAGAGTATAAGAGAGAGGGAGGTCGCCACCTCTCAAGAGGTAGGCGCCTCTCTCCCAGTGTGTGCTTGCTCTTGAGAGGGGGGGGCGCACCTCTTCTTTGGAAACTCCTCCAACATGAAGTGGGCTGCCACTTAACTCACTTTAACGCTCATTCAAGTCCTCCTCAAGTGCCACATACTCCCAGTGAAGAGTAGTGAACTAAAGACCAGCCACAACATGCTTCTGGCATGTCTCCTTGATAATAGGGATTCTGATTTTTTGTCTTTTTTGACCTTTTATTTCCCTTTTGTGAGAGAAATTGACTTTTAGTGATTAAAAATGGCTATTTTCACTCAACAAAGGGGGTACATAGGCAAAGTGGGTAATCTAAGCAAGAAAATGAGTACCCCTAAGGCATATGATGCTTCCTAGTACCACTTGTTTAACTTATACATAAATTACAATTAAATATCCCGTTTGCAGGAATTTTTTTATTTGCTGAAAACATTAAAAAAAAATCCCAAGGGGGACTTAGCGCATTTCCATAAGACTCAAAAGTGATGACTAGCATGATAATATACATTAGACACTAGACTCAGACAACTTACTAAGGCCTAGCCACTAGGACATGTTATCCCCGATATCTAGGGATAACTAGGAGATCATGTCTCGAGGCCCACAGGTCCTAGACATGGAGTACCGAGAGCAGGATTGACCTGAGCATGGCCCTGGAGGGCCCATCCTTTTATTCTTTCGTTAGATTCGTCTTGTCAGCAGCAGCAGCATCCATCACCATCGGCTTGGTCTTGTATCGGAGAAGGCTCTTGCTCCATGAGGTAATTGGTTCAGGTATCATGGTATGTGTCACTTTTGATCATTATAACCTTTAAATGTATGCATCTAATTCCTTTTATTTCTGACGATTGCTTGGATCTTACATTGGCCCACTTGACCATGTTTGGGGAGATTGACTGGGTGCCCTAGCAAGCCTGTACCCATAGGTTTTGGTTTGCCACTGGGGGATTTCTAAAGAGCCATCGTCCGCTCCCATCATACCATCACTTTTCCATCTTGTCTCTCGCTCATCTGTCCCATTCCCCTTGTCCGGGCATTAGGATGATCTGTTTGTGGGGTTGCACCTTATCTCGTGGGAAGAAGGGGCTAAAGGCCCATGTTGCCGTCCTAATACACACTTGCTAACGTGAGTTAAGTCCGGCTCACTTAGTGTGTCCTTGGAGGCACAATGCCTAGGTTCTCAGTCCACACTGTCACCTTGACTGGAACCTCTTCCTTCTAGGCTTACTCCTAGGGAA